>PNEQ01120438.1:0-43054 GCA_003012365.1 Medauroidea extradentata | reverse complement strand
GACAATGACATGGAAGATTAAATAAGTCACAATCTAATTTCACTTAAATAGATATCCTTATTGACTGTGTAGGATAATACGACATGTAATTTTTGTGTGAGCCGTGAGTCTGGCATGGTTTTGAACAATATTGTATTCAAAATTATAATGGAAATCACGCATTTTCACGTAAATACCGCAGAAAGTAATATTTTCTATTTTTTTTTTTACAATTATGAAAATCTGGTGATTTTCTGGTGATTTTTACTGATCGATCTGGTGACTTTTTCCAGAAAAAGTTGGCAACTCTGAGAAGCATCGCTAGTCTGCCGCAAGGCCTGCAGTAACGGCGTTACGTTTGTGGTTTTTGATGCTACGAAAGTTTTGTTTAAGAGTTTGTGAAGTGTTAACCGACAGCACTGTGTGCAAGTAAGTAAATCTCTTGTGTTATGTGGCGATACATACATAGCACTACTAGTGATGTATGGTCTTAGTTGCGTATTTTTAATGAGGCGAGAGAGAATTTTTCGCGCAAGACGAAAACATGGCAGGTCCCTAGAACGGACCCCTCCCGTGTTCCTAGAATGGACCCCTCCCGTGTTCCTAGAATGGACCCCTGTGTTCCTAGGATGGACCCCTCCCGCGTTCCTAAAGTGAACCTCTTTTCCCGTTCGTATTCTTTTTTGCCACAGACTCTTAGTAAGTTGACATTTTGTTTCAGGTTTCAGAGTTTCGTGAGTAGTAAGTTACACTTAAGAGTGCCGCCTGGCTAGGTTTCCACACACTGCAAATAGCATCGGGAATACAGGATTTGATAATAAAACGACTCCGCATACCTACATGGTGTCTGTTTACGAATAGACCTGGTGTTTACAATGCTTACGATACAATGTTTACAATGCATAAGATTTCATGTCCTACGACACGCTGACATTTCCTATTTTGATTTTTGACCTGGAAGATTAAAGGTTGCTCAAATGGGCGTTTTCATGGTTACAGTTCGGTACAAAACACAAAGTGTCTGAAGCCGACCTCCGTAGCTCAGTCGGTAAGATGCCGGTCTGCGGTGCGAGGTGTCTGTGGTTCGAATCCGGGCCCGGGCATGGATGTTGTGTTGTCATTTCATCATTTCGCCCTCATCGGCTTTAAAGACCTTAGCTGTTAAAAGGCCGTAAAACCCTCTCACCATCATCACAGTGTCTGAATTTAAATGCTGATTTGGGAAGCCTTCATACTTGTTAGACTATCTTCGTTAATACTATGTTAAATTACCATCACTCTGAAAGTCATAGAAATGCAATGACGATGAAATGGCTGCATATTTGTCCAGTGCCTTGCACGTAAATGCGGTGGGTCAAGTGATATGCGATAGTGAATCGCCCTTCCAGTAGCCATGCTTCTTTGCTTTAAACACACAATATCCCTCCAGTCAGGCGGAACCCTTAAGCTTTGGGCATTGCAGCCGGGATGGAACAGCAACCAAAAACTGTTATGTGCTTCATCTCTTAATATTTCAGTTGGAGGACTATGGACACAAGCAAGAAAAAAAGGGCGCTGAAGTTGCAAAATGGGAGAGTATGGGATGCTAATTCCATGGAAAAAGCTATAATAGCAGTGCGTGAAAAGAAGATGGGATGGAAAAAAGCTGCAAAAATATATTCTGTTCCTAAAACGACATTAATGAGATTGAATAACGAAAAGTATGGGGATCGTAAGAAAGCTGCTAACACAAAATGGGGTCGCGAAACTGCTCTTACTCCTGCCTTAGAAGAGGAGCTTGTGCAGTCTACTGTCTAGCAATGGAAGCCACATTGTGTGGGTTGACTCGGGGAGATTTAAGAAGAATGGCATTTCAGCTAGCTGAAAGAAATAACCTCAGGCATCCCTTTAGCGAAGCATGTGACATGGCAGGAAGGAAGTGGCTCAAACTGTTAATGAAGAGGCACAAACAATGAATCTAATTTCGTAGCCCTACTGGCACTTCCTATGCTAGGGCTTTTGGATTCACCAAGGAAAATGTTAAGGCATTTTTTGATCTACTTAAATCATTGTTCCAGAAACATAATTATCCACCTACGAGGATTTACAACGTAGATGAAAGTGGACTTGCAGTTGTGCAGTCGAAAGTCGCGCAAGTGATTGGTCTACGAGGTAAACGCCAAATTGGGAGTCTTACTTCAATTGAGAGAGGCTCGTTGATAACCGTAGTAGTTTGCATGAGTGCAAGTGGCAACTACGTCCCCCCAATGGTAGTTTTCCTCCGAAAAAACATGAGTGCACAACTGACAAAAGGAGCTCCTCCAGGAACACTATTTCAGTGTCACCCTTCTGGTTGGATCCAAACACATCTATTTACTGCATGGTTCAAGCATTTTGTTGCAACTACCAACCCAACTGATGACTCGCCTGTGCTGCTGATTCTGGATGGGTACCACAGCCATACAAGAAACATCGATGTTATAGACATTGCACGGGATAACAATGTTGCCATTGTCTCATTGCCACCTCACTCGACCCATAAAATGCAGCCATTGGACAAAACATTTCTATCACCACTGAAGACGTACTACAGTGAAGCAATACGCCAGTTTATGCTCACACATAAGCGTCCTGTAGCAAACCACGACGTAATGGATCTTTTTTGCCAGTCCTACATTAAATGCCAAACAGCCGAAATTGCTGTGAATGGCTTTAAAGTGACAGGTCTTAATCCACTGAACAGAAACATATTCAGTGAATTTGAATTTATTGCTGAAGCAACACAAGAAGTCGTGCCTGTTTATGGAGGCAATGATGACAATTTGCAGTCCGTTAGTGATGTTTCTTCTGATCATAATGAAGAACCATCTGGCTCCAAAGACGAAAATGACACTTCTGTCCAACAAGCAACTCCAGTTAAACCAACCTCTACCCATCCATCAACATCATCCCCACCCACACCAACACCAACTAATATCCCTGGGCCTTCAATTAATGTCAGCCCCACGGAGAACAGTGGGTGAAATTCGACATGTGTAGTGACTGGGCCCATGTAGAGCGTTCAGGTGTTGACAAAGACCAATATATCTGTGATTTTTGTGCATAATTGTTTACGTTTTTAGAAAAACATGGTTCCCTCAGTGCGTAAGTGCATACTTTGTAGTAACTGGTCAACGTGGAGTGAACAGGGGTTATGTTTGTTAATAATTGTCTATGTTTTGAGAAGAAACATGACTATAATCAGGGGTCCACAATAGGGCGAAAGTAGGGGGTCCACTCGTGGATAACTTTTCTCAAACACAGATTTTTTCATGGTTTTGTATTAAAGTCAAAAACAATATGTAAATATTTTATTTCATTATATTTCTTTACTAATTCTTATTAACAAATAGTTGCTTTGTTTATCTTGTTGTTTGTATAAATCTTGCTGTAAGTCTCAAGTGATTTATTGGCCATAATATAAATGGGGGTCCACTTATGGCGCACTTCCTCTACTGTATTGGGATTGTCCTCTTAAGAGCCCGTGTCACGTATTTTGATGACGTTTCTCAATTCCTCCCTAATTAAAAATTTTACAAGATTTAACTGAAAGTATTCCACTACGTATGTAGCTAATTACTTTACCTTCCATTACATACATTGTATTCGAAAAATTAAAATGTAAATATCAAACAATTAAGCTAATTGAAATTTTAAGATAAAAATTCTATCTCACCAAATAGTGAACACTAAATAACTCCTGTACTGGTTTAATTCAGTAATACGCACCTAATAGTATAATTTAATGTTTCTATAAGGAAACATTGTTATTCGCGTCATTCTTCATTTATTAAACAGAAATTATTACTGCTAAAAAAAGAGGTGACTCAACCTCGCTCTTCAGTTTTGCAGTGGTTTCAAAAATATTTTTTTAACGCAGATTAATGCATATATTAAATATTCATTCTTACAGTTTTAACTCTTATATCATAGTTTGTATCTGAATTTTTCTGTTGCGAGACACCAAACAGATTTTTAGATTTTTGCCACTGAAATATCACATATTTGGTTGTCAAAATAAGCCAAAATAAAGCAAAATAATTTTTTGCTAGCAAACGGTACATTATTTTTAAAAACGCTCGAGCCAAATTGTTTATCGTGTGACGGTACACAGTCTCACATTTTTTCAAAGCATTTGGTTAAAAAAGTATTTGAGAGACTTGCAATTGTTTGAAATAAATGAAAGGTCATGGCATTAAGGGCGCCGCCTACCCGCGCGTGAGAGGCTCAAAACCGACGGAGACATAAGTTCGACCTTGAAGCGCTCATCAAATGCTGCGTCGCCTCAACGAGCCAAGCGCTGAACTAGCGTGCAATGTTACCGCCGAACGGTTTTTACTATGGGACATTAAACGGTGACCATATAGTTTTATTGGTGGAAAGTCTGCAGCTAAGTTCAGTGCAGATCGCAATCTGAGTTTCACATACGTCCGGTTAGTACGGAAGTCTGAAAAGGCAATTTTTAGCCATATTGGAGGTCTTAGAAACAGTGTTTTTAATGAGCGTGGCGTCTTAGCAGTGAGGTTCCGACCTTGTCTGAAGTTTGTTCTCTTTTCGTACTTTGGCACAATGGGCACACGTGGAATAGTTTCGTAGAAAAATCCTGTTTACGAACACGCTACAACGTATTTGAAGCGTGGGGTAAGCGGCCGCCTTAGCTAGCTCTGTTAACAAAGCTTGGGTTATGTGATAATTTTAAAGCCAGCAGGGAGACAGTCTAGATATTTGGGCGCGCTATAAAAACTCCGTCGAGGCGTCACCTTTCCTAGCGGTCCGGTGAATGACTAGCGAGAGATCTCAACCCACGTCCCCCCCCCCCCAGTGACATCCTGGAACCGCCAACGCCGTCCACTGTCCGTGACGCCATCGCTTTGTTAGTTCCCGAAATACGCTTGGTCGATACCTTCCACCCAGCAGCCTGAAGAACCTCCTCGCTCAGTCGACCTGTGCTGGCTTCATTCACTCTCTCCGCCCTGTGTCGCACGACGTGCTACGTCAACGCGCCCTCAAAGAGTTTTCCGAAACCAGCACCACTCAAATTAATAAGAAAAATACTGTGGCTGAATACACACCTTTGTAAGCCGTGTATGTTTAGACGAGCGAGACCATAGTTCCATTCCCAATCCGGCCATCATGATTTCAAGAGTCCGTGATTTTGCGGAATTGCAGCAGGCGAATGTTGGGATGGCTTCCTGATACAGAGCATGGCCAATTTCTTCCCTGAGCCCACTGCACCTGTCTGTCTACATTCGAGGGCTTCATGCCAGAAGGGCATATCAGCTATATGAAACATGTGGTTGATACGCCCTTCTGCCATGACGCCCTCGAGTGTATCCTTCCAAGTTTGACCATATCGTTACGAGTTACATGTACTGGATGTCCAGAAACATAATCATCTTAAGTACACCACGCGAATGTTGGGATAAATTGAAGACGAACATGTTTGTGGCGAAATGTTGTACGAAGACATTTTATAAGCACAATATTGCAAAACAACACTGTATTTAGTCCACTCTTGCACTCCACGTATATCTACTACTGTTCTGGCCTGTATTTTATGGGTGCAGGTTCAAATCCCGAGCAGTCCAAACATGATTACACGTTAACTCGACGTAACATACATAAAACCGAGCGAGGTGGCGCAACGATAACACGTTGGGCTCATTCGGGAGGACCCGGGTTCGATCCCCTTCTACGGCCATCCTGATTTCGGTTTTACAATCACTCTAAGCGAATGCTGAGATGGTTCGTTAACAAAGGCCATGGCCGACACCTCTCCCAGCTCCTGTTATTGTACCTACGTATGTCACCGTCTATAATGACCTCGCTGTTGACGAGACGTAAAGCCCACTTACCTTGCATACAAAAATAACACTTGGACGTGGAGCGTAATAGAGGAATTTCTTCATGCTGTGTTGCCACATTGTGCACGTAAAATTTTGTCGTAGAACATTTTACCATTTATACAGTTTCGTCTCCAATTTAACCGAGGATTTGCGTGGCATGCGAGTTTGCTTCCGGACATCTTGTATATGTATACATAACACGTTTATAGAAATGTGCGAAATTTTACTATGAAATAAATGTTATGCTTAGAGCCACGATTTTATGGCGAAAAGATTTTTGCAACATTTGGTTTCGATGCGTCACGTGCACACCTGCAGCTCTGCTACATCGTCTGTGGTTGGATGATTTTACTCTCACTTGCCTTGGCAAATTATAGACGTACAGACTCACAATAGTTAGAGCTCGGTAATTTTCGCGAAAAGAATTTTGCAGCACTTTGTTTCAGTGCCTTACGTGCGCACCTGCATCTCTGCTATGTGGTCAGTGATTGGAAGCCCTAACACCCAGCGTGTTGAGGTTAAACCCGCAAATCACAGACGTGATGTGTGGCAGTTATCCGTGTACTGATTGGCGCAGTCAAATGAATAACGACTCTGCACAAAATCACTCTGTCAATAGCCATGAAGTTGAACTGCAGGTGTGCACGTAAGACACTGAAACAAAGTGGGGCAAAAATCTTTTCGCGAAAACTACCGGGCCCTAACAATAGTCTTATTCTGATTGGTGCAGTCAAATGAGAAACGTGTCTGAACAAAACATGCTGCCAATAACCTTGAAACAGAAATGCTGATGTGCACGTGAGTCACTGAAACAAAGTGGGGCAAAAATCTTTTCGCGACAAAATCGTGGCCCTAGTTATCCTATTAGTTTGTAACCGTAAAGCGGGATTATTTTTGACACCAGGGGTAACTTCGTAACACGAAAAAGTTTAATTTTTATATGTTTTAGATTCATAAACCGTATATTTAAACCATTTTCCTTTAAAAAAAATTTTTTAGTAAACTATTCCGAGATAAACATTCAAGTTGCGCAAGGTCAACCGCCTCTCTTACAAGTCTTGTAACTGTAGTATACATTTGAAAATTAAAAAAAAAAAAGTTCATTAATGATACCATGGGGTATCTGGGAAACAATTCTACCGTACCTACTTTCTTAGCGCTCCTATACGCACGTGTGGCAAATTTACAAACTATTTTTCAGAGTGTAGTGTAAAGGAGCAACTGCTGCGGACGTTAAGTGATTATAGAAACAAGCTTTAATCTTGCTGGTAATTCATTAAAACCCTCATTACCATTCGATACGCGTTTTCAAGTTACTGCACAGTAGTCTCAAATCTGATTGCATGCATACTTCTAGTTATTTTTTACGAGAATTCTTTCCGTTGCTTCTTCGCGATTTGCATCTTCGCCAATCCGGGACTTGAATTACAGTCTCCATTTTCGCCTGTAAGTTCTCCCGTTCTCAGCATATCTCTAATTGGCTGTCACGTCTCAAAATATGGCCAAGAAGATGAGTGTACGTTTCCCCTTCAGTTTCCTCCGTGGTAGGATATTTTTGCAATGTCTCCTCATTGTATATTCAACCAGCGTATATTACTGAACTCCATAAAGAAGGATTTTAATTTCCTTTATTTACCTTTCAGTGTGGAGGGAATACACTTTTGTCTCCAAATTATCAAGTTTTTCAATCTTTCTTATTGATTCGCAAATAAAATTTTACTATCATTTCGATTACTTCCGTTCATTTATTCTATCCGAGGGGTTCAAGACCAGTGCTGACGGTATAGCTCTATGTATGACCAAATTGAACGGCGCCATATTGCAGCCTATAAATTTTGATGCCCTATTCCAGTTTTTTTTGTGTTGAAAAAAGAAACCACCCCTCTCCCGGCTAAAGTACACAATTCCCTATTTTCGTCTACAATATGTCAGCGTTCAATTTGGTCATGTGACAAACGAGCAGTGTAATAGTCAATTATCATATAACGTCTTTGATTATATTTCTAGTAACCAGCGCTATAGTAGTGAATTATTTCTCTGCAACTTGTATGCCTCTCTTCAAGGAGCGAGGTAATGCATTCTAAAGTGATGTCACGTATACGTATAGGTAAGTAAAAAAACGTCGTTACTTTTAATGGGTGCCGCTTACTAAGCACTTCAAATTCGTTGCAGTGTGTTCGCAAATACGTTTAAAAAACCTCTAAGGACAAGGATGAAATGTCAATAAGACACCATGCACATTGAAAACAGATTTTAAGTCCTCCAACAATGAACTTACCGAATGTATGCGAAACTCTGTTAAAAACGTTCAATGAACTTTGCACAGACTTCCCACCAGTAAAATGATATGACCGCTTCAAGCCCCATAGTTAAAATGGATCCGCGTGAATCTTGCACGCTAGTTCAGCGCATGTTTGTTGTGACGACGCGGCATGTGATGCACGCTTAAGGTCGCCCTTAATCTCCGTAACTTCTGAGCCTCTAACGCGAAGGAAGGTGGCACTCTTAATATCCGTATTTGTATTTTCTTTCTGTTGGCCATCATATTTGAGAGGCTTAGAATGATAGTGGTGTAAGTCACTTTTATTAAGAGGTGCTTTTTCATTCATATTATACATGTTTTAAAAGAAAGTGCCGCTACAATTATCACACTCATTTACATAATTTTCGAAGTAAAATTAAAATACTAAAATCGGGCACTGTATTTCATATGTAAAAACAATCAATCGATTTTCTGAAAATTATTCTACGTGACTCACTCCACTATAATTTTGAGACCCTCATTTATCTGGTTATCTTGCATGCTGAAATTTGGTTCTATGGATATTACGTTATTGCCTTTTTTTAATACTAGCGATAAATAAATTCGTACATAGAATAACTTGAACGTGAATGTAATGTGTATAGTTTGACTGAATCAGTGGTGCAAATAACCAAATGATATTAATTTCTGTGACCCTAATTTACATTAATACCCACCAGCATGTAACATTGTTAATTTTGTGTTATTAAAAATTATCTCTATTCCTTATTTATACTATTTCATAGACGTCTTAAAACTCTATACAGAAGTCTGGTCTTCACAAATACATAACAAATAATAAAATTGCTACAATTAATACGACTGCCATTAAACAAATGTGGTATGACATTTTAGACTGGATATTGTATATAGACCACAAAAAAGCACTTTATCGTTGCTGTTAATGTTGTTTGTTTTTTTATTAATATTTTTAGCTGCTTCACAAAAGCAGAATTTGTATTTGTTACAGCCGTAGGCCCTACTGGATGTAGTAAAAAGGGTGTGTAAGTATATATTGGCTTTAAAAAAATACCCAGCTATCCGTAATTGAAAGTTAATTTAATTCAAAGTGCAGTACGTATGATTTTGCAGTTCAACATGTCTGCTAACGACACACAGTGTGCAGTGTTTTAGCTTTACCAGCACGTCATAACCCATGGACGTGTTAATATTGCTATTTAGTATTATCTGCCCATTCTATACTAGGGCTGCGGGTCGAATACAAAGGAAATATAAAACTGAAGAACAATTAGATGTTTAAAAACAAGCAATAAACGCACATGTCTTTGAGCAAGAACTTTTTTGTTTGAGGTGAACTATAGAGCTTTTTCACACTAAGATTCCCTTATAACAATGCCGAAATCAACTCTAGCTTAAAGTCTGGCATACATTATAGGCCGATTGTACAGTGATATTCAGTAAAATCTAAGGTCTCTCTGACTTAAATAGGAGAAATTTTATTTGCAGAGACGAAAAATAGAGTGAAAAATAAGAAAACACAGAGGATTACTTACGGTGCCGTCAGACACTACTTAAAATTTTCTTAAGCTGCAAATAATCACGGTGGCCGTAAATACAGGTTAAAATGACACATAGGGAGAATAATACTCTTAAATTATCAGTCAAATCGCCGTCGTGTAAGTTTTGTGCATTACAAATGGAAAATGATGTACATTTTAGCCTTATTCGTAAGTCGGTGCATGAAGAGGCGCGCAAATATTGTGGCAACACTTGACTTTAACTGAGATAACTTAATTTCCTGTCTGTGCAAAGCAGACGAAAAATTCTCAGATATTACTCAAGTTCTCAAGAATTTCCTCACATGACTCTGCACTCGACCCTTTATCTGCTTACAATGATGCCAGTAGATGCATGTTATTTGACAAGATGGTAGCAATGTCAACCCTTGTTGGCACCCCTTCCTCGGATTGAATACGTCTGTCAATATATTTGCGCGCCTTAATAAAAACGCAATATTTTTTGTATTTCTTTCAATTTTAAGTGGCTCATAGAATATTTTCGCGTTTCCGGATGCGTCTTTAAATATATTTTTTTTTTCTAAGAAAAGGGATTTCTTCATAATTTTGGTTTAACTTTGCACTGTTGTAAAGTACTGGGATTGTATGTTGCATGCTATCCCCCGCCCACGTTGGACAAAGATGTGGGCTATTTTACTCGCAATCTCGTACGCTGCTAACTCCGGGAAAGGAGGGAAGAGAATTGCTTCATCGTAAACATCCGCGGTGCGCCTTGTTGGTTATCAACGTTGTCGCAGTCTTATTACGCACGCCATAATCTCTGTTATTTCGTCGTGCCGTATTCGCTTAGCGTGTAAACTGCCTGCCGTATTATACGTCCCAGGAGGAGCAGGCGATGTTTTTTCTTCCGCGTCTGTGTGTACGTACCATCTTGCCGCCTCTGCACAGACGGAGCTTGCTTCCGTGAATCTACAGGATGTCCAGAATAGTCCGCACAATAAGCACCCCGCGTGAATTCTGGGCTAAATTGGAAACGAAAATGTTACTGGTATTTTACGTGCATAATGTGGCTAAACTGCACGGAGGTCCCCTCTTGCGCTCCACATCCAGATATTATTTTACATATTTTACGTCGAGTAAACGTAGAATCAGTTTTGGACTGCTCTGAATTTTAACTTGACGACCGTAATATGCAGGTCGTCAAAATTAGGTGAGCACTAAAAATTTAACCTTTGAAAATTATTACTAGCCTTTGGTGCATACAATGGACGACTTGAAGTACACGCCCTCTGACGTCACACCGCAGGGGGGGAGAGTATTGTGGGAAACAAAGCTTGTTTACAAACATGCTGATTTGTTAGTTGGTGATTGCAGAAACAAATAATGTTGTGCACTCATAAACTTGTACGCAAGTGTAATATATATATTAGTTACATTTCGTGGTTAAGATGCGCAAGCAAATGCATAAGATAAATTTTTACCTGAAAAAGCGGAAATTTCCAAACAAGTAATGAATTTTCTTGACATACATCTCATTCACGACGTGTGAAGCCAAACGCCTGTTTGAAGGTTATGTTCGGCTGCGGTATCCATGGAGGTAGGAACTGTATCCCACACCTGACTGAAGCTCCGCCTCATTTCAAGTCGTCCATTTAACAGTATCTCTTGTTGCTTTACTGCTTATATGGTTGGCAGCGAAATTACGCAATATAGTTCCGTCTATCTTTTATTTAAATACAACAATTTTTAAATAAAAGCAACCAAAATCGACAATAATGGATTTTATGTAATTAATAAAATCTTATTTTAACAATCTTTATGGATTTATACTGACTGTACAATTTATCTTCGTCGCGCAAACATCAAGCGACGTGTCCAGAGAGGCTAGACATGTCTCGTCTTTAGTCGTTACGCGCGGAAAGATACAAAATGGCTGGAAGTAGAACTTTAGCAGGGCTCTTTTGAGTGCTCACTTTATTCGTAACCACCTATAGTACTAAGATAAGTAAGATATCTGTGTAGCGCAAGAGGGGAATAACTACAGTGCTGTATTGCCATATTGTGCATGTGAATTGATATCATACAATATTTTGCGACAAACATTTTCGTTTCCAATGTAACCCAGGATTCGCGTGATGTGGTTGCCATGCGGTTGTTTCTGGACATCCTGTATACAATGTTGCCAGATTGTGTGGATGAGGACTATGAAATTGTGGCCTAGGATACAACAAAAGTGCCTTAAAAATATTTAGGGGAATATGGTCCACAAATTAACATTTAAAACTGCGAATTAAAATCTCCACGATTTTGTAAGCACAATAACAGAAACTGGTCTAGTTGACTCCTTTTCTCTCTAACATGAAAATTCTCGCAACGAATAATGTCAAATCACAAAAATAAATGGAAAAATCCGTGCGCACGGCAGCAGTGTGCTTACATATTTGGCAACACTGTCGTGAGCACAACCTCTGTCTTCTCTAGTCCTCACCGACGTGATTATTTCTCACGCGTACTCGATCCCGCAGCCTGGTAAACTCTAATTATGACGGGAGCTTGGGAAATTAAGCGGTGTAGGGGATGAGGCAGGAGGTTCGTCTGAACCGCCCAATCCCCCCCCCCCCCCACCAAAACCCACACTCTTCCGGGCGACGCCATTAAATTTCCACAAAGTAACCTCTGCTGACGGTATTCGGCGCCTCTCCACAACACCGCACTGAAGCTGGATGTGCGTTTGATCTTTACTCGTGAGCTCTCGTTAATACGCAGTCTACATAAAAAAAAAACCTCTATAGACAAAGTCACACCAGGCTGATTACATCACATAAATTTTTTTGCCCGGTAAACCTGTGGTTGATTATGTACAGCGTGCTTCCCTTTGTCACTAGCTGTAAACACGTATTCATATTCCAAACTATAAAACGTAAGGCAATGCATGCAGTTTGTTACTGTTAACCTATAATTAATGTAATATAAAATATTCCTCAGCGTAAGTATGTGACTTACATTTTTCCATTTAGTAGTATGTCTGTAGGAAAAAAATAACTGCCTGAAAATGCTATCATTTACACAGAAAAACGAAATGTTTTGATAATCTGTGACAAATATTTTCTCTCTCAGAGTTAAAACATTAAAATTTAACGTACTATGCCAAATAACAATTTCCACGGAATAATTTGGACATACGTCATTTGCATCTAGCCTACTATTAAAAATTGCTGAAATGCAAGCGCAAAATGAAAAAAAAAAAAAATTAAATACCACGTAAGTTTTTAAGGCATAACCAAAATTTTAGCTGTATATTATCCACATATTTAAGCAACAGAACGTTTTCTTGCGATATTATGGATATTATATTTGTCTAAAGTACGTAAATCGTACGTTTGTAAGATATATACATTTTAAATCACTTTGTAGCTTGAAACGTAAAACAGTATATTTATTTCAACATATTTCAAAATATCTGTACATATTTAATTTACTAGTAAAAAAACCTTGAACGTAAAATTGTTTGTCGAACATAAATATTTCGGACAGTGATCATAAGCTAAGCCATAACGATGAAAATATTTTACGTCGGTTAAGTAGCGGATGCTAAAGAATTTACTTTTTTTTAAATACGTAAACAAGTCAATACTGTTGTAAATAATTTCAAACATTTTCCGAAGTAATCTGAAATTATGAAAAATTTAATTATCTTTCAAATTATATAGTATAAATAGCTGTTATGCATCCAAATGAAACTAAAAAAGTTGTGGTTGCAAGTATATTTTTAAAAACCATGATAATTTTGTAAGTAATATATGCGGATTTATTAATACATAACAAAATGTTTGTATAAACTATTAAAAGCCACACTTGAGGCGCCGATACGTAAAACAATTAAACAGCGCATTCTTCTGAACATTGTTTTATTTTTATAAGTCCCTACGCTGCTAATAAATCAGCAGGCAAATTTATCTTCTGCGACATTTATGAAACAAAAGGGCATCGAAATATATTTTCACCTATTGTGGTACTAGTGTAAATTAATGCTCGTACCCCGCTGTGTCGGAAATATTACGTAAACATTGCGAGCGTGGCTTGAATAAAGTAGACGTTTTTTTACAATTTAAGAGATTCAAATCTTTTGGCTGTAAAAAAGGGAATTAGAATGTTAAGTCCCGAAGCGGCTATTCAAAAAGTATTAAGTACTCTGTGTTTATTTTTATCTTTCATTTGGTCTCAGAAATGTTTTAAAATCCTGACTATGAAATATTTAATTTCTCCACGAAGAAAATTTTAGGTGATAAAAATAAATGAGCTGCTGGTATTTCGAGAATAACTTATTTTCCCCGGCGAAAATCCTTTAAACTTGGGAGTGGTCAAGGATTACCCCTTTATTGTTTTATTTACTGCCGTAAAGTTGCAGTGCCGCCGCATGAAAATTCATTAAGCGCGCGAGGATTTACCTGTCTTCAACAGGCTGCCGGTCGTAAATGTGCTCTTATCGAAGCAGAGTTTTGCCGCTACCCACCTCTTAATTACCTTTATCATTGGCATGTGTCTTCCCACGAGACTCGTTAGTTTTTCGAAGGCATGGGATAGCACGCAGCGAAACCAGAACCTAACTGAAATATTATATTTGAACGCGTTTTTGTTTCTCGCGACTGTGCGCTTTCCGCGATTAGGCACTTATGCATTACGTTTTATTTTATGAACGTAAGTTGAGGTGGAGGTATCTGTTTAGTTAATGGTTGCCTGACCATGGGAGAGTACAACAGGAAAATATTTATATGCGACAACAGCAAACTATACCATAAGTGCACAACCCGTATAGTGATAAAATTTTTTCATAGTGACTGTAAAGTTTTTAGTTTTTTGGTGGTTGTAATAAAAACTGACTTTCGTTTGTCACTCACATAGTACTGTGGATATCGTATTGGATGGGTTGTGTTGTATGAGTATATCTTGAAATATAATGCATTTTTCTTCCTACAGGTTTTTTGATACAGTAATGAATAAGAAGTTGAACCATTTCCATGAACGTAACGTAATTACGACCTTTTTGACAACATCTAATATTGTAATGAGGTGGTCTTTACGTCTTGTTGAAAGCAGGCCGTAAAAGACGAATACACTCAGTTTGAGAGTGACAGGAACTGAGGAATCGGCCATAGCCATTATACATGAACCGTCCCAGAATTCGAATCAAGCGAT
Source organism: Medauroidea extradentata (assembly GCA_003012365.1). Classification (NCBI taxonomy): domain Eukaryota; kingdom Metazoa; phylum Arthropoda; class Insecta; order Phasmatodea; family Phasmatidae; genus Medauroidea; species Medauroidea extradentata. Next base: position 28,235 of record PNEQ01120438.1, on the reverse strand, counting down.
TTCGGGAAATCAGGGACGTGCTCAAAAAGAAATAAGGAAGGATGAAGGGGCTGCATCCCCCCTCCCGTGAAATCCTCGCCAATTTTTTAAGCTACAGAAGTTATAGTTTGCGACTGAACTAAATTATAAACTCAAAAATATGACAATTCCTGCCTGCTGTATAAGTTATTCTTTCTTTGGGTCTAAAAGCTTCATTTTATGCCTTAAAATCAAAATTTTCTCGGGGAAGCATCACGCGAACCACCGGTTTTAACTCGTGGTGTCAGCAAAATAATTTATATGAAAACTTTGTTATAACATTGATTAGGAGTAGTTGGTCGTTTCCTACTGTATAAGGGGTGGGCACACCTGCGTTAATTATCATGTTATCTGAAGCTTGTGTTATTTTGTAAAATCAATTTATTGTTTATTAGAAATTTTAAAATCTTATTTTTTCGTACATTTTAATAACTATTGTAAAAATTATTTTTTTTATTCGACATATTTGCGTTGACGTTATCCTATAAACATATTTCGTAGCTATTAAGCACAACAGTCAGCTTCTCTTAATAAAGTCTCTGCGGGAAACCAAGGCAAACAGAAATAGCGATGGCCGGACCGGGGATTGAACCCGGGCCTTCCCGAATGCGTTGCGCCACACCTTTGTACAAAGAATACTGGTATTTATTGGAGCATATTATTTCTGTTTTACTGTAGGTTATTTCACACGTACATGAAAATGGTGACTCGGTTTATATACACTCTATAACTATGGATACCTGTTTTTCGCGAAAATAATTTTGCCACACTTCCTTTCAGTGACTTACGTGCACATCTGATATTCTGCTTCATGGTTACTGGCAGTGTGTCTATGTGAAGAGCCGGATCTCATTTGACTGGGCCAATTACAATAACGTTCCTGCAACACCACACGTCTGTGATTTGCCGGTAGAATCTCTAGGCTCGTCACAGTTAAAATACCCAATCACTGACCACGAAGTAGAACTGCAACTGTGCACAGAACACCGAAAGAAAGTGAGGCAAAATTCATTTCGCGAAAAATAGGGGTTCCTACTTATAACTATCATTGTTTAAATATCAAAATAGCTTTTTCATTTGTATCTGCATGCATCATGAACTAATGATATTCGGTGTGCTGGGGGTTTAAACCTAGGAGATCTCGCATCGTAAGACGGAGTGTGTGGCCACCCACACCACGGAGCCTATACTTAAGCTCGTAAATTCGCCGCCGCAAATGCCTCGGTAGCCGCAATAAACGTATAACTGCCATGAAAGCCGTAAACTACGTATCACGTAAAGCTGCTCGTAATGCGAGGTCACAGCGGTAGCTATATATTTTATGCTGGTTTCGTCGTGTGTCATGCTGCAATCATGTGCTGTTCTCTCCCGCCGCTGGAAGGGGTGCTGTACATTTCGCTTAGATGTGACAAACGCGCCTGGGAAAAACTAAACTTCGCACTTCGTCCGCGGCATTCACCTGCTGTTTCACTCCCACCCCTCTTCCCCCTTGTCTATTCCGAAAGAGGAACTGTACAAATGACGTGTTCGTCGCGTGTTGGTAAAGAGCCCGGGGATTACTCGATCAATTCCGGCGAGATATGCGAGCGTGTGTACAAATCAGCGCGTAAATCAACACAGATACGAGCTACGTATAAACAGAGCTTTTACATTGATGAATCACATAGGCCTTGGGGCTTTCTCTGTTGTGCAGCATTTGAACTGCAATACGTACTTCCGGTGCAAGCAATCATTCGTTTAGAACCCCGGATCAAGCTCTTATTGCTAATGTAACTGGATTAATTTACTTGGTTGTGTATTTCTACTGTCCTTTAAGGGCTTGTTCCTTAGTTTTGCAGTGATTTCGAAAATATTTTTTTATTGCTACCTAATACTCATATAAAATTTTTGTTCCATAGTTTTAACACTAATATGTCATACTTTGTAGCTGAATTTTTTTGTAGCAATTTAATGAACGGTGTTTTTGAACTACGTCAACCAAAGTACCACGTTTTTAGTCGTGAAAATAAGGCAAAATGAAGCAATATTGTTTTTTGCTGACGAATGATACAGTGTTTTATAAAATGCATCTACAGTATTGTGCGTCATGTAACTGCACATTGTCTCAAATTTTTTCAAAGCTTTTGGTTAAAAAAAATATTTGAGTTTTTGGCACCAGTCTGAAAAAAAAAATCTAAGGAACAAGCCCTTAAGGCCATGCTCTCTTGCTTCTTTGTTTTTCAGCCATATTGATTTTTTTACGTATAAACGAGAGCAGATATCAAAAATCTGTTTGGCTGTTCCTTTTAAAATCGTCTTCTCCGTGTTGGCGGCATTTTTTTTTTTTCAATTCAGCATATAGGGTACTATGGTTTTAGCTAATACTGTAACTAAAGAGATTCTAGGGAATTGACTTTTTAGTCAAAACGGCATAGTTTCTTGTTTTGAAAAAAAAAAAAAAAAATTCTGTCACGGCAAAAGCCTTTTTAAACAAAACTACTAAACAGAATTTTGATATATGCTCTCGTTTTAGCTTTAAAAAAATAATAAATATCGCAAATACAGTACAAACAAGCGAGCTGAAATTCTAACGATGACATTAATTTATGTATAAGTGGTTTGCGGTGAAGTTAGGACTTTTGACAACCCACTCGTTTAGAATAATGAAAAAAAAAAAAAATTGTTTATTGTGAACTTAGACGGTAATTTTTTTAGTTGGATTGTTATTTAGGGTACTTTGTTTATATTTAAAAATGACAGGAAATTATAAATAAACTTAAAGAAAAAAGTAACTAGAACTTCAGACGTGCTCTCTTTATCCTGAACCGACAGTAACTGGCTTGTTTAACGCAGCGCGCTACAACATTTTCAGACTAAAAGGCCATTTCTTTTCTGGAGATTTTGTTGTAGGTCACGATTTTTCGTATCACCGTTTTATAATAACAAGGATGTAGGTATTCTGGTTATAAATATAGGCATTGGTTCCCTTTTGTGCCTTTAAATGGCGAAAAGTAAAGTACTTTGTAAGTTAACATTTAGTGTGAAGAGATCTGGTGCATCGGTATTTCTAGTAAAAAATTTCTTGAGCCACAAGCGGTCCACATGTTGAAGACCACTTTTCAAACGCGTCGACCAGCCAAAGCTTCTTCGTAAGATACGTGGTGTGAGCGGAATATATATATATATATATATATATATATATATATATATATATATATATATATATATATATATATATGAGATTTTAAGTGTAATGAAAGTAAAGATAAAAATGTTGAATAGGCAATTTGCTGTACTTCATAATAAACTCACTAAATATTGTGTTTTTAAATCGCTGTTAGTATTATTTATGTAGGACTATCTTTTAAATACGATTTAAACAATGAGAGACGTGTTATATTTGGATGTATTAAGATATTTGAGCTCCACATGACTGGTAAACTATTATATATTAACAATATGTGTATCTTGTATTACATGTATTATTTGAATTTGACAGGCTTCATACCCTAATGTCAGTTATACAAACTTGTAATAGGGTTATACGGAGTGTATAAACAAATGAAATGAAAAGTTACTGACTGCCTGTGTATGCCCGATAACACTGCATACAACATTCAACGTAGATTTGTTTGCGCAACCTAACCTGTGCTATAATTCTTGGGTATGTAGACTTGTATAATTAGACAATCTTACCACAAAGCACGAGAGAATTTATTTGTACTTGTAGAGCGCAACAGGTAACTTGTAAATTGTACAAATTTAATAGTAATTTTGTTTTACTGATAAAATTCCACATTTCTATATTTTTTTAATGGCATAGGGGATTATCTAATTAGTTGTAAATGATAGTTTATAAATGTTTACTATTACTACGAATTTCATTGTGCATTTTGCTCCTGATATTCAAGCAGAAATTTAGAAACGGCACGGTATTAGTTTTTCGGTGCATTCGTAGTAAATTCACTTGTGATAATCATAGACGAAAATAATAAGAGATAGAGCAGTACTCCCTGATTGTTGTTTCTCATGTACGAACCACACCTTGCCTTCTGTGAACACTTTGTCTGTACATCACACTCTGTGACACTCCAATATCGTTACGTCTGCCCAGCTTCCATCCTTCCTACGACTCACAAAGCTATCAGCCACGATAAACAACGTTGGTCATTGGCGTCCCTGACTGAATGCTATCGCTTACCACAGCCGCATCACAAATGCACCCTTACACATCACCCTATGACGTCACCAGTGCAAAGCGTACGTCTTGTTTACGGCAGTGCAATTTCATCATCTGGGCTTTAGATGTGGCGTGTTATGCTGCTGCTGCTGGCCACGTATCGTGCTTGAGGCCATTAAGGGCGCGGTCTACCGCAATTTTCATCACCATTTTTTTATATTTTATTTGTACCAGATATTTTTTTTCTTATTTTAGACACAAAATGTGATTAAATTTGGCTCTTATGAAATTTTTTAATCTCTCATAGTTTTCGCGTAATGGCTTGTTAAAGTCATATTTTGCATGTTTCCGTTTTAACGACTACACTAAAACCAACTGATATACCAAACTAAAAAAAATCAGAGCGGATAAAGACATCGCAGGCTACAATTTCATACTCATAGAAATAAATAATAAAAATTATTTGAATTTAAAAAAAAATGCTGAAACAGAAAATAACAATTTTAAAATTCAATATTTTTTTTAAAATACAAATAATTTATATTCTTTATGTTTATGAGCATTAAATTGTAGCCTGCAATGTCTTTATCCACTGTGATTTTTTTTAGTTTGGTATATCAGTTGGTTTTAGTGTAGTCGTTAAAACGGAAACATGCAAAATATGACTTTAACAAGCCATTACGCGAAAACTATGAGAGATAGATAATTTTCATAGGAGCCATATTTAGTCACATTTTGTGTCTAAAATAAGAAAAAAAAATATCTGGTACAAATAAAAAATACTAATATTGCGATGAAAATTGCGGTAGCCGCGCCCTTAAGGGGCCTCCCTATATAGGCTGCGTTTGTGTGTGTGTGTGTGAGGCAGGAGCGATAAGGTTGCCACTAACCGACGTATGTAATACATTATCGCCTCTCCGTGCAAACCACTCAGCTGGCGTGCAGTGCTTTACTATTAACCTTTTCCCTATAGGACTTTGAGCGGTGACCTCAATATTTTATATATGTGCAGCATAGTTCAAAGTCTAATGCTTGTTCCCATAGTTAAACTGTAAAGAATTTTCTCCGTCGATTTACGGAATTTCCGGTAAAAATTTCTCCGGAAACCTCCGAGAATTCACGGACAATTAGTTCTTAATCCAACAGAAGATTCCGTAAAACAGTTTCATCACACGGAACTGAGTCATATTTACATGTTTATAATGCTACAATTGCACATGTACAGATTTGCAGATTTACCGGAGATGTTATTAAAATATATCCGTAATATTTATTCTGTCTAACCCATAAATTTCGATTTTTTTTTTTTTTCGTGAAAGTGTCCGCAGCAGACTTATGGACATATTACGTATGATTCCGTAGTGTATATTTACTACAGACATATCTGTATTTTACTTTTACGGACACTATTTCCATTTATTAACTGTACATTTCCATTAACATATATAACGGTGTACATGAGAGTATTTCAAGTGGTACCAAATGCCAGTGTAATTTTTAGTACGTTACTAAGGAGTACTAAACAACAGTTGCTAAAAACTCCCACAAACAGTAGGTTGCACTGTTGAAATAATTTTCGTTGTTTTACGGAGAAGTGCTGGTAAAATGTTCTCCAGAAGTGTCGGTTAATGTACGGAAGGCAACTAGCTCCACTTACGGAAACTCGCATATTTATGTGACTTCTTTAGTATGCAGGCACAATAATGCGTTCGGTTATTTATCTAGTTTCTTCTCGCAATTTTTACGTATGGTTAATTAATTAAACACAATTATGTACAACTGTGTTACTAAATAATGTTTCCGGTTATTAAACAGACGTTTCCGTAAAATTGCCCGTAAATCCACGGACATTTTGACAGTGCACGTTTTTCGAGTCCAGTTGCTAATTTTTTAGATACAGCAGTCTGGAAAAGCCATTTTGAGAGGCTCGAAAATGATGTTTCTGATAAACGCGCCGAATTTTCAAAACTATAGCGACATTGTTTGAAGTGTTCGTTTTTAGCCGTGTTGGAGGGCTTAGAAACAGTGTTTTTAAGGAGCGTGGCGTCTTAAGAGTGAGGTTCCGACCTTGTCTGAAGTTTCTTTTACTTTCGTACGTTGGCACAATGGGCACACGTGGAATATTTTCGTAAAAAAACCTGTTTACGAACACACTGCAACGTATTTGAAGCGTGGGGTAAGCGGCCGCCTTAAGTTCGGCCGAGCTTCTAATTACGTCGGTCGGCATACGCGCTGATGTTGATTTATGGCCACGAACAGCAGGCAGTGATCCCTGGGAGAGTATTAAACAAACACTGTTATGTGGACGTTGTTTTCCCGCTAGAGAGAGTAACGTATCGATAATAGAGACTTCTGCGTATGCTGGAAGACGTACCTTTGAAACGAATTAAGTGTTATGTGGATGCTGCGTGCTGGTGCTCCAAACTACTTACGCGTTACCGCGCTGAAGCATATCCACGTCTTCACCGGTCGATGTGAACGGCAGGGACGTGCCAATTTTTCGAGCAGTAGGGCAGGTGGGAAGGGGAGGGTATGGTGAATTACAAAAAAAAAAAAAAAAAAAACTTCATATATGATTATGGGATTTGACACTTCGGGTGTGCTCTCCTACACTTTTCGTTACTACAAAAAAAAAAGTCATTCTGAACTGTAGAGCGCTGGAATGGCTCATATGGATTACGCGTTGGGGTAGGAGGCACATGAATATGCCGGCTAGCTGCTCTAAATAAAATGGGAAAATGTGGGAAAAGAAAGACGGAGGGAGGCGAGCTAATATAATCTGTCCCTCTCCCAGGCCTAGTTTGCTAAAGAGAAGAGGGCACCACCTCAACCCTGTTAGCACTGCCCTGATGAAAGGACAAAGCTTATAGCCTGCCCGATCTCTGGACCTCAAGACGGCACCTTAAGGCGCCCGCCTGCCTGTCTGGTAAACAGCGTTGCAGCGTGCTAGCAGAACGCTTTTATCTAAGAAACTAGTAAACGTGTTTCTTATTTGTGCATTTACGAAAAGAACAAACACTTCAAACGACATTGGAATAGTAGTTTCAAAACATCATGTTACTTATTAGAAAGACCATTTCGGAGCCCCTCAAAATGGCTAAAAACGGCTTTTTAAATCTATTATAACTAAACAACTACTCACGAGATTCGTGTGAAACTACAATGGAGCGGTGTATTGGACTTTACTTAAAACTTTCCACCAATAAAAAGATGGGGTCACCACTGAAAGTGTCAGGCAGGCGAGTGTCCTACGATACCACTGCACGTTGTTTCAGTGTCTCGCAATAGAGGCGATACCGCACCAGATGAGCCAGTCAACATCGCCCTTGGCGCCGTGCCTCACTCATACAAACACACTGCCCCCAGGCGGGCGCCTTAAGGCTCGATTTCAGTCGCCATATTGCATTTTATTATTTTTAGTTTTTTTTGGTATTCTGAGAAGAAACATGTTAAATCGGCGACTATACCTCAAATTATACTCACCTTGAACTACAATACAAGCTGGCAATAGAGCTAGTAATGTATAGTTAGGTCGCAATTTGTCGGGCAAATTATGAATATAAATAAATTTGCCACACCCATTGTGGCGTAATTATAAGTTAACAGTTAAATCGCAAGGTCTGTACTGTAGCGAAATGTAAATAGAATTTGAGGTATAATCGCGTATTTAACATTTTTCTTCGTAGTATTCCAAAAAAAACGAAAAATAATAAAATTCAATATTGCAATTTTGAAGAAAAGATAAAATCACTATGTTGGGTGTTTTAAATATATTAGCATATAACCCATGATATGTAATTTCAGTGTAAATTTTTCCATTAGAATAAGTAATTTGGTTTTTTTTTTATTCCTAGTTTCCCGTAACTTGTAAATTCTTACTTTGGCATGCTGCTTTGGGAAGACCATGAGAGCGAAATAATTTTTACAGGTGGACAATGTAGGCACAAGTAACGTGTGTAAAACAAACACTATATTGTGCAAATATAAAATTACGAATTTTTACCACGTGACCACCCTTAAAGTTGTCGTCTATTCTTAAATTCCTAGGAGGTCACTTCAAATAAATACATCATCTCATGCCAGAATGTCGTCCAGTGCTTAGTTCTGTTCATAAATTAAGAATTAATAAGTAGTCTATGCATGTACAGACCTATGTTCGTATGACTTGTTTTTACTTCATATCACTTTTTTTTGTTGCTTCCTATCCTCTTAATAGTTAGCGGACCGTAGCTTTTTTTTTACGTTTGAGGCACGGAAACGGAGAAGGCGATAAGTCGAATATAACTCGTGCGTCAAACACCTCATCGCCTCTAGGTGCAGAGGACTAAACTAGTGTGCGGTGTTTACGTGGTAACTGTTTTTCAACGGGACTTCAAGCGATGACCCTGTTATTTTATTTGTGGAAAGTATGTGGTAAAGTCCAATGCAGGTTTCTATGATTTAGTTTTACGATTACGATTGATATTTTCTCGGCTACAGCAACGTGAAAAGGTCATTTTTAGCACTTTTGAGGAGCTTGATAATAACGTTTTTTATTATCGGACTGCATTTTTCAAACCATAGGGACTTAATGTGAAGTGTGTTTCCCTATCGTAGATAAACGCATTAGAAACAATTTTAGTAACTATACATGGAAAACGACTATACGTCTCACGCTACAGCACGTCTCACGTGCCAGGTCCATTAACGGATCATTTCCTGCAGTTCGTCCCAGTTACTGAAAATCGTCCTGTAAGTGGTAGATTTTTGGTCAGCGCTTAACATCTAGGTCTTTAGCGCTGGTGAGGGGTGACATGATGTATGGAGCAGCGCTGGAATGAAGGAGCGGAGGAAACGGTAGATCCCCGAGAAAACCCGCCGACAAACGGCGTCGTCCGGCACGATTCCCAAGAGCGAAAATCCGAGTACCAACCCCGGCGGGGATCGAACCCGGATCGCCTCGGTGGCCCCAAATCATCCTGTATTATATCTTAGTATGCAAAGGTTTTTTTGTATATATATATTTCAGGAGGTAAGGACGTAGAATTCAAGTTTAGGGAAATCTTGCAAAGGATTATTTTTCCCCTGTCCGAGTTATGGGTGGGAGGCTGGAGAGAAGAGAGTAGGCCGTCGATGGGGGAAGAGGGTTTGATTAGATGATGTCCCGCGGGGGAGGGGATGGTGTTTGTGTGGGCGCCTTTCTTCCTTCATCATCGCCGAAGCCCACACGTCCACCTTCGCACGGACGTCGTGATACTGAGACCACATCGTTACTGCTCGTCGTTTCCGTCGTGGTTGATCCGTGCCCTACTGCCACACATCCGAGGACTGCCGACCCTTACAGCTGTGCCACCTACATACAATTATACCGAGCAAGACGACACGATTTAGTCAACCTTATAAGGACGTTGGACCCGTAAAAATTCAAAATTTTACATTTGTGCCAAACACTGTTCAACATTTACACGTAAGATAACATGTCATTTCTCCAAATAGAAAAAAATTAGGTCACGTAGTTTTAGCATAATCACCTATCAAAGTCACAAATTGGCTGTTGCGGTGTAGCCAAAATAATAAACAATAATTAACATGCAGAAACAAGATAATTCATATTGATACGTATTGATGTGAGCTACTTCAAGACACTTTTGTAGACACAAAGTGATACATTCTTGTATTTTTTTTAAATTGATGAAAATTAGGTAAATTTTTTGATAACTCTGACTTTTGGCTACTACTGCAATTTTCAAAACTAACTTTTGTTAAACATGTCATAAAATGCATTGCTATACTGATTACTGTAAGTTTGAATTCAATAATTAATTACATTTCTTTTTTTGTTTTGGCTGCACCGCAATGTCCATGTTGTGACTTTGTTGAGTGATTATGCAAAAACTATGGGGCTAATTTTTTTTCTGGAAATGACGTGTTATCTGATGTGTAATAGTTGAAGAGTGTTATCACAAATATACAAAAAATGAAATTTTACGGGTCCAACGCCCTTAATGTAATATTTGCGCTGTCTGTTGGCTCTAAAACAGCAAACATTTATTTATGAATAAAAGAAAACTATTTTCACTATTTGCTTCATTGTTATAGGGTAGATTTTGCGGTTTTATGAGTTTATGAGTTTATCAGAAGTATGAGCTATAATTATATATTTGGTCCTAAAAATATAAAGATGAAAAAAAAAAAGCAATTATAATATCATTTTGTGACTATCCATCTTTTAACTTGATTTGCCGCCTACACAAAGAGCCGGACTTTGAAGAGGTACGTTAAGATTGTTCACGTGAAAAAAAGGCATATTTTTTATTCGTACGACATAGTTTTCGTTTTATAGACGTTACTTGTGACTACATTTTCCAGTGTAAAAAATTTTAGCTCTCACAGTTTTTCCATAGCAGCATACCACAGTCAGAATTCGCAAGTTACGGGAACATTGTATTAACAAAAACCAAGTGTCTCACTCTAAGGAAAATGAGATATTATGGGCAATATGCTAAAATATTAAAAACACCCAACAGTTTTTTTATATATTTTTTAAATTGCCATAAACTAAGTAAACTGTCATAACTTTCAGATTTTTCTTAAAAAGTACAAAGGAATCTCATTATGAGTTTTTAAATATTTTAGCATATTGCCCATGATATATAATTTCAGTGTAAGTTATTTCATTTGAGTAAGTAATTTGATTTTTGTTACTACCATATTTTCGTAACTTGCAAGTTTTGACTTTGTCATGTCACTATGGGAAAACTATGAGAGTTAAAAAATGTTTACAAGTAGAAAATGTAGTCACATGTAACGTCCGTAAGGCAATCACTATGCAATGCACATATGAAATTATAAATTTTTGCCACGTGAATGCCCTTAGTACGAGAATATAGAGACGCATCATTCTATATTATGTTAACGTTTTGTATAAGGAGTTAGTGTGATAACCAGAATCTCCAACGACAAAATGTCTTCAGCAGACATTTGGCTTGTATTCGAAACCTTTTTGTTCAATACTCGGGTGAAACTTGGGAGAGAAATTCGGTTAACAAATATCTTAGCTGTGGTCTGGATACTAGCCTATCTACCAATACTAATGAGTTGCCCCCTTTATGACTGACAGCGCCACTAGGACAGTGGTGTTTTACTATTGTAATATGCCGTTGAACTGCTAGTGCCCCTAGCAGCTAGGAGACGAACTACTTGCTAAGCGTAGATATATGCAATGTTAAAACACCACTGTACCCCAGCAGTGTCCAGACGTATTATTGAATGGCGTCGTGGTAGTATTGAATGCAGTGAATATCTTTTGTGGTGTAGTCTAAACTGGTCTAAACTTAACATGGCACGGTGTTTATAACAACTTTTACTTAATACGTAAATAAACACATACACAATGTCCGCTGAGTGGAACGCTAGAACTCCTGTAAGTAAAGAACGGGCACATTTATTTAAAAAAACTGTGTAAACTGAGACAGTTGTAAAATGTATACTGAACTGCAAGGTAATATACATAATTACTGCTGTATATGCATCTAGCGCTCTAGTCTAAAGTAGAATCACTTGTTTGAGAGGGAGAGTGAGAAAGAAAATAAGGAAGGGGGTGATAACGCAGCAGAAACTCCGGCTCTGGAGCACCCGACATGAAAAAAAAACCGTAATTAATTTTTCGTGCCTTTAAAACATCGTTTACAAACGAAAAGTACAATTCGAATACCCGTTCTTTGCAACACAGATATTGTTGCGGCAAAGAAAGGATTTTTTTTAAAACTATGGACCACTGGAAAAAAGCTTTGTAAAAAGGAAGGTTTTTTTTTATATAAATAATCTGGTTACGGCAGCAACAAGAATTGTGTAGCAGTTCAGTAGTAATCTTTGTGAAGGTAGTTGTAGTGTTTTAAGACTTGATCTGTGTTAAAGAAATTACGTTCTCTGCTAGAAAGAAAATCATGTCCGCGAGGAAAACATTTTCAGAGAAAAAAATAATGGATTAAAACATCTGCTACAAAAAAGTTGTTTGCTTTCAAGTCCTGGTTATTTAACATAGGTAGTGCAAATAAATATTTTCAAGCGCAGTAAAGGTAGAAATACACTCTGTGAATAATGTATCCCTGCACAGGGAAATAGTTCCGGTATGTCAAGTATGGCGAATCAAATATGTAGTTTACTCAATAAAATGCCTGTTGGCTGGAAAATCTGTGAAACACGTCAAAACCTGGTTTTGTTTTTCTAACAAAATGTAAATATAACACGACTAAATCCTCCTCTTAGAGATAACAGAATCACCCAGCCGTCCATATATTTAGTTGATTTAACGTTTACATGGTTGTTTGCAGTGTACATATGAAGTTGTTTACGAAATATTTTTCTCTGTGTAGTTGTTACATGCAGCATAGTTTGTGTCATCAAATAGTACAGCATGAAGGTATTAAAAAAAATTGAGTAAAACGTCCGAGATACACGAAAAAAAATTCACATGTAAAATATGATTATTTTCGTTTGATCGAGCAGACTCTAGACAGCTCTTATGGCATATGGAAGCTACAGTAATTCACTACATATTTATTACTACAGATTCATCACCCAACGTAACTCTTGCACTGTAAAAGCGACTTGAAGCCATGTTTCATTAGGTGATTAAGTTTGCTCAGTCACTATTTGATTTATTATTATTCAAAGCACAGATATTGTTTCACTACGGCACGTTAGCATGCCCGCTGTCAACTTCGTGACTCGTGGAAACATATTTGAATGATATGTTTTTTTTTTTTTTTTTTTTTTTTTTTTTTTTTTTTTTTTTTTTTTTTTTTTTTTTTTTTTTTTTTTTTTTTTTTTTTTTTTTTTTTTTTTTTTTTTTTGAAAATGTTTTTGAATCAATGTACGTTTGTATGGGTGGTTCGGAATAAAGTAAGCACTCAAAAAAGCCCCGCTAAAGTTATATTTTCAGCAAATTCGTATTTTTCCGCGCGTAAAGGCTAACGACGTGGAATGTCTAATCTTAATATAAAATACAATTACATCGATTTCGGTTGATTTTGTTTTCGTATTGCTGTATTTAGATAGGGAAATACACGGAACTATATTGCTTAATTTCACTGCCAACCTTACAAGCAGTGAGGGGACTATAGTTAACGTGAAATTATATGCAATAACGGTTAGTGATATTTTTCAAAGGTTAAATCTTTAAAATACTCCCTTTATTCCGAACGACCTATAACGTTCAAGATCACATCAATGAACTCAATCTGTCATGACAAGCGGAACCTTTATTCTGGACATGCACCACTGCGAGCGAGTATTGCTTATGTAATTGAAAATCCACAACATAGAATGACTGAGCAAAAGAAAATAAGCACTAACATAAAAGAAAGCCAAAATTAGCTGTTGCAGACACACATGTAACATACAACTAAATAATTCCGGAACAGGAATAAAAAAACCTTGTTTGAATTATTTGTGAGTTATTAATTTTTTTTAGAATAGGGTAGTTTTGGCGTTTTTTTTTGTTATACTTTTGTGTTTGCCTAAAGATGACTTTAACCATTATCTCCAGGAACTTAATAATTAACTTTTCAAATTTAATAGTACTGCCTTATTCACATGTACACATGATACTGGCGTTTTTTATATTTGGTAAATGCTTAAGTCGCGAACTTTTTTGTTATCTCCCTGTTTTAACCTGAGTTACGTAAGTAAATTGTTTGCATTACGTATTGCACTAGAACAGAAGTGAACATATCCAGAAAAATATGTGAATCTAAACATAGTTATTGTAAATATGCAACAGTAAATACGCCAATACGAACAAGTTCCTAATAACCTAAACTAATTCGGAACTGATCTTTGAAAGAACTTTGCAATGGTAGTGCATGACTGGATTTATTTGCTTGGACATACTCCATTGCGATATAGATGACTGTCAAAAGAAAATTAAAAATAATACAAGAAAACATAAATAAGCAGAGTATCAGTCGCACTCGTGTACCTGAACCCTGTGTGTCTACCCGATGACGGGAACAGAATCCAGTTCCCGAAATGTCGTTCATACTGACTGTTTGGAAAACTACTGTGTTTTGTTTCGTCTCATCTTTTGTGTCGTTTGTTGTTTTTTCTGTTTGTGTCCGACATCTTTGTGTTTTGTTTCGTCTTATCGTTGTGTCGTTTGCTGTATTTCTGTTTGTGTTTTTGTTTCGTCTCATCGTTGTGTCGCATGTCAACTTAGGTTTTTTAATATATTTTTGTTATTTATTTTACTTTCTGTTTTGTTTCCTGTTTTATCTTACCAGATTCCAGTTTTGTAATTTCATGTTGTGTATGTATCCTGATGACTAAAGCATACTATGCTTATTTATGTTTTCTTGTCTTATTTTTAGTCTTTTGACAGTAATTTATTTCGCGTTGGAGTATGTTCAAGCAAATAAATCGAGTAATTCGGAACTGCACAGTGTGCAGTAAAAATATAGAAAGAAATTATTTTTAAAAAATGTTTTGTAAGAATAGGTTTCTTGTATAAGTACATAAGCAGTAGCATTTGATATATTTACCTAACGTACTGTACTATTATGGACATACGCCATTGCAGTATTATGTCGTCCCAGAAATCTTGGAATGAGACTAACAAAAATATTGCAATGGCGCATGTCTACAATAGCAGTTATGGATTTAGAAACACATTGGGAAGGGGGGGGGGGTTATATGATTTTGTGGATTGTAATCAATACCAGTGATATGAACGGTGTGGTAGTTTACTGTTACAGAACATTAAAAATAACACGCATACAAGTAGGACACATTAAATGTACAGATCATCGTAGAACAAAACTCAGGTTTCCTTGAGGTGGTTGGACATACTTTGGATAATGTTCAACACGATTTGGGGAGGGGGGGATCCTTCAGTCTGGAAGCGCCCCCCCCCCCCTTAAAAAAACCCGCCCCAGAACAATAGTACAGTAAGTTATTCTGTACCATTGTAAGAAACATTCAAAGATATTATATTTTCCTAAATGTACACAAAACCATTTAAATAATATATATAAAAACAGTATTTTCACAAACAAAGCTCTAAGCTTTCAACTAAAATACGGTACTGTTACACATAATAGCTGTTAAAGTTGTATGTATGTGCACAGCTTTATTCGACATGATAAGCGTAAATGGGAGCATCACCAATGCGTTTATTTAGGAGCGTATATGACAGTATTGCTAGGAGCCGCCGGCCTCCGTTTAATTAGGTCTTGTCGCCGGGTAAAATTATTTTAGACCTTCGGAATCCACAATCCACTAAAGGATCACGTTTCATTCTAGATAGCGCGGTCTGTCTAGAGGTGGGGTGGGAAATTCAGAGTGATTTCTGACACGACTTCTTCAGCGTACCGTTTACGAATTGAACAGTCTCCTTATTACCATATTGAACGCGTTGTATTCATGCACAAACCATGTTTTATTTGTGTAACGCTAAGTAATTGCGTTGTTAAAAGTACGACAAAACAGACGAGGGTCTTATCTCTGAAATGAGAAGACGAGCAAAGTTTTCCAACGAGGGAACATCTGTAGTCTCTACAAAATAAATATCTAGTAAAAAAAGTAAACTAGTCTTAGGGAACACGTAATTCAAAAGATATGAGCAAGACGGACATTTTGCAGCAGTGGTACATTGGCTACCTTTGAAGTCTAACGTAGCGAAGATTTCTCAGAGGAGGATTTACGGAGACGAAAAACATAAAAGTGGATTCCTGGGAAGGTAAAAAAAAAGTGCTTTCTGGAAACGGAATAGCGCGACGCGGGGCAGTGTAATTATAAAGTAGTTCGAATCAGGTAATAACAAAATCCGGGCGTAACGACATGAATGTTTGAAGGGCAGTAATTTTGTGCGTCCTCTTTCAAACACATAAAAGCAAAAAGCTTCCTTTCACGTCCTTCCGCTGAGAATAATGGACGAATCTTATGATTTTCATATTTATGTATTTCGCCTAACATTTCAACCTTAAGAGGGCGTCGAACAATAATTCAACAAGAAAATATTAATCTATAACTGTATGCTTCTTGAAGCCAATTTGCGAAAATTAAACAATAGCAATCCTAGACAATAGTTTTAGCCAACGTTTTAAACAAAATTGTTTCCAGTGTTACGAACTTCTGAGGCACAATCTCTGATGCCGGAACCTCGTGCATTTAACTACGGCGCAAGAGATCACGCGTAACGAATTAATAATTCTGGATAAATATTTACTCACAAAGTTGGCAAACACCATTATCTAGGATTGGTATTGAGTATGTTATCCATTTTGGCTTCGAAAAAAAGCGTAGAAGTCAATTTATGTTTTCAGCGTTTATTTATCGACCACGCACTCTTACGGCATTTCCTATCTGCCATCTGTGGTCCAAATATAACAAAGTCTGTGTTTATGTAATAAAGCAAGGTGTACAAAAATGTAATCTACGGATTGTCGAGCCTTGATTCCCTATAATAAGCGAAGGGGAAAAGTTATGTCGAAAATTGTGAGAATTCTCTAGATAAACTCTGTGTGTGTGTATGTATGTGAGTATGTGCATGTGTGGCGCGAAATCTGTGGAGTGATAAGGGTTCCGTGTGTGTAAATCAGGAGAGGAGGAAGCTGTTCGTCGTTAGTGAGCCAAAAAATTGTAAAATAATTAGACGATGTCGTACTCATTTTAGAAGTTTTAAATTGCGATTAGCGGTCTAACTGTATATATCACAGCATCATAAATAATTTTACTATGCAGTCAATATTTTCTAACCGATTCCTCTTGCGCAATATGTCTAAAACAAATATAATATTCACGTTAGGCAGTTTCGTAAAAAAATGTGATTAATCGTAACTCGCTGTAACACGTTTTAAGCGTTGATCGGCGGATAGGTTGGGAAAAATATAGGGGGAGAGATTTAAGGGCTCCCTTACACGCGGAAGTATTGACTGGAAATATTTTGAAATTTTGATGTAGAGTATGTTTTGCCGAACATTGCAGCCTTAGGTAAATATTTTCGTCACCAAACACAAGAATAAACCGTTTTGATAATATTGTTTCGTGTTGGCAGTTACAGCGAACGTATTGTTCAATTAAACATGTCATCTCTGATGTACAGTTAGTTCTGTTCAGAATAAATGAGCGGCTGAAAAAGTTACAAGGCCACTTCGGGTATGATCGGCTGATAAACAAATGTAACGCCTGTGTACGTAGGCAAACACGCAGCGCACGTAAGTGTCTTCAATCACGGTGAATTTGGCGCTCGCAAAATACAGTCGCTCTTTTATTTACTGTTCATTCTTACAATTAAACTGTGCCAGAATAGCGACAGCATTTGATTGGTGCCATGGCTGTTCTTCTAATAATTTCATTTAGCTGTTCAGGAGGAAATGAAAACAATATAAATATCACTAAAAATAATTACTTAATTTGTCTTATAGAAGATTAATACAAGATTCTTACTTCCGTGTAAGTGAATGACAACTTGCCAGAGTGATATATGTATTTCTTCCTCTTACTTAGACGACAGTGTAGTTGAAGCTTTTGTCATACCAGCATTTTTCTGGAGTGATCTCGGGAAACCAGTGAAAACCAGGCTGACTTCCGTGGCGCAGTCGGGTGGCGCGCGGGATTGCGGTGCGAGAGGTTCAGGTTTCAAGTCCCGGGTGAGGCATGGGTGTTATTTAGTTTTGGTAGAATATAAAAATATGTGTAACCATCTATATGAACCACATTGCCAAGATATGTAAAGTGTAGAAAAATAAAACGAAATAAATTAAAAACCGAAGTCAAGATGGTCAGACTTAAGATCGAACCCGAGTCCTTCCAAATGAGAGTTTAAACCATTATAACTGGCCAGCTTTCTATAATATGTAATTATATTACACGGACTTATAATTTAATGAGCTATACGTAGCGATAAATATACAATTAAACATTGCCAACCATTTATTTTGTCTTCCCTATGCACCGAGCGCAAAATTTCTTGCTGACTGTGATGTTAAACAATTTTCGATAGGTTTACTACACTACGTGGCTTCACCCACAGTACTGAAATTATATCTTGTCGGACCAAAACTGATGTGCACGAAAACCGGCCTTAAAACGTATTACTGAGACAAACAAGAAGAGTTACGAATTTATAATAGAACAACATAAGTTGTAAATGCTGTTCTAACTTCTGTTGCTTCTGTCATAACACCGAACCAATAACAAAAGAAAAAGTATATAATTCCTATGCAAAATAGGAAAAATTTAAATTGGTACTCCAAATCGTAGTACTTAATCACCGTTTAAGAAGGCTACAACACATAACCACTGTGCAGTGAAATGAGTAGTTTACTGAAACTGTGTAATTTTTAGGTCTCTAATTAGTCCTAGAAAAGTAAGAAGAGTAGTATATTTATATTACATCACGTAAAGTCAGAGAAGGATGCTTTTAATCGAATATTATACACTTAACTGTGTTTGGCATATACTAAACCAGTGTCACTCCATATGTCTAAAATTTGACATTTTTAACAAAATAACATTTACAGGATTAACTAAGGCGCTAAATAATGACAGAAAATTTTTTTTATTTTCTGATTTCAAAGTTACATATTTTAAGTCGCATTTTTGACGGGAAATGTGCAGATACGGAAAGTAGCAAAGATTATTTCGGCAATGATAACAATCATTTCGACAAGGATTTTATTTCTGATGTTGTTCTCAAATGCTACTCTCAAACATAGTGTTTTAATTTCTAATGTATAACAGCAGACATTTTAATATGTTAAATGTTTCAAATTGATCAGGTGTTATGCCACTTTTTTTATTCCCAATTTCACTACATTTTGTGGCGTCTCAGGACCTGAGAATAACTCATTTTTCCTTTCGGTAACGCTGTTCTTGAAGCTGTAACAGTAAAATTATCTTTACACAAAGAACGAAATATTTCGCAAATTAAATGCCCAGTGTGTTAGATAGATGCCACTGTCCTGTAACTTATATATTCTTCATTTATTGTGTTCCATAAAATGTCTGCATTTCTACAAATACTGTTGCATAAATAGAAAAAATGAGTTGCACGCCACAATTTTCAACTCCGTGAGTTGTGTACTTTTTCCTCCAAGGACTTTTATTTCACGAGCTGGAAAACATACCTGCTTCACACATTTGCTTGGCTCCTGCGAGTTAGTGTGCCTGCAGAACACTCCAAGCATACCCGAACGGGACTTAGAATTATTTTTGGCTACATGAGTGCGCTCATTTATTCTGTACAGCACTGTACATCCTCCACTACAAACCGAGAAAAACTACCTTTGCTTTGCAAATAATGTTTGCACTTTTTAAAAACATACGTTTTGCTGCTGAAAAATATCGTTTAAAATTGAACCAGTAAAAAATAATTTGTCGCAAATCAATTTTTTTCGGCAGTAAACCTATATTTTAAAAGCAACAAAAACTGTTTCGCCATTTTAAATAGTTCTACAGTTATATGTGCGGAAAATTACGTTGTAGGATTTAAAGTCAAGCTTTAGGTTAAATATTACTTTCTATGCTAAACATAAATTAATATTGCCACTAAAGCAATGCTTGATAAAATATATTTAACATACAGTTATACCACTTGTATGTTTCTTAACGTCACAATGCCTAATTTCTAAAGCATTAACAATAACTATTTCTCAAGAGTAGATATCAAAACTGTTCCCCAGTTTTGTTAAAATTAGTTCATGCAATGCCCACTATGTTTTCAAGGTAAATTACACAATGATTTTAGCTACTTATATAATTAACGAAATTCTTATAAATGAACTTATCCGAAACCATAGACTATAGTAAAAATTATTATCAACAAAAGTGAATGATTGTCTTGCGATATCTGCATTAGTTTAGAATTTACAAAATAATTATCGTAAAAGTAGTAGAAACAGCGATCATTGCATTAAGCTTTTCTTTCCTGTACAGGAAGATTACTTAAAGTAAAGTAATCTCAAATAATTATATTTTAATTTTATGACAAGAAGTTTTATTTCCTCCACTTTCAGAATGAGGCAATTGAAATCAGTTCTGGTTATCATGTGTAATCCTTCAGATTACATTATGCTAGGCAGATAAAGCACATTGCATATAAAATCAATAATTACGTTTGTGTTCAAAATACTTTGATAGTGTCTTATCGTCTCATTGTATGCCGCCAAGAAGTGCGTACTCTTCGTTGCAAGAACCTTTTTTATTGTATCGTTGTGAGACGAACACATTTAACACATGGAAGACTGCATGCATTTTTCAGAGGACAAGACAAACTAGCAGCAGGTCGCCTGCATACGACCTTGCAAAGACTTAGGTAATACCGGTTTCTATATTCCCACTTACCAACGTCCTGTTGGTCCACATCACACCTGACATGCGCACTGTACTGTTTAACATTCACTATTGGTCAACTCTATAAAAGAGTTTGTAAATTTGCCACACGTGAGTATAGGTGTGTAGAAAAGTAGGTATAGTATAATTGTTTCCCAGACATCCATGGTAGCATTCCTAAACTTTTTATGAAACAGTAAAATGTATAATGACTTGTATTGTAACAATTGTAAAGGTTTGCGTATTTACAAGGCGGAAGTATGGTAACTGTCCCATACTGCGTTTACGTTAACTACTTCCTAAACATTTTTTGAATGTTTCGTTACAGTATAGGACGTTGATTTACAGCAGGAAAAGTTGACTGTAGGCTAAGTTTCAAATAACATATATGACGTTCTTCTGACGTAATTGTCGTGTCCCCATTTGACTGGCCAGTGATATCTCTGATGTGTAGGGGCCGGAAATTTTCGCTGATTCAATGACCCGCATGCTAGGATCCACTGTCCTATGCATACTCAAGCTTTATCTATTCGTTCATTGTATGTTGTTCCACTGAGTAGCAGCTAGTGGACAAATAGCCGGGGCTCGAGTATACACAGGACAATCTGCGAAATTTTTCGGCCCGTACTGATGCGCCATTCTGTTTTAAACAACTACGTAAGCCGTGTCCGAAACAAAGCTTTTACATATTTAGGGTTTGAGAATTTAGAGTGAATAGATTCGAACGTTATAAAACAGCGCTGCGTGCGGTACAGTTGGAAACTATATACTTGTTGGTATTTCGATGTTGTTTTGTTTATGTATTATTATTATTACTATTATTATTATTTACTTTTCTCTGTTGAGTAAATTATTCTACATAAACTATTTAGCTGTTTTTTTACATCCTAAATTACGAATTCCACGACAATAGTTATTTAGGGGTTAATTAATTTACAAAATACGGAATTTATTTTTAAAGTGAAAAATTATTTGCTACGTACAAAATAACACTAAGGGCTTTTAATTTACATTATTACTGTTTTTAATGGATAAGTATATGTTTTTCAGCCGAAAAGCGGAGTATAAAACGTACGTAATCAGCAGCCGACTAATTTACGGAGCTATTTGTGAATTTAGCGTGCTATTTTACCTCAGTAAATTTTACACACTAAATCCCCAAATATTTACTGCACTAACGTGGTCACGAGGTTGATTAAGTAACCTAAATGGTCATTTCAGACGCGGCTATAACCATCCTCCAATCATTCCAGACACTGGCCTCTACAAAGTTTTGGTATATACGGAGGCACGACAGAGGTAATTATTAAGAATAACAGCTCATCGTATACTGGCCAAACTATTGATATTAAAGGCATAGTATTTAAATGAAAAATGTTTCTATAGATGCTAGAAGTAGTACGTAAAGACATTTAGAGTTCACTAATTTCGAATTTTTCCGTTTTTGTAGGTTAGGTTACGATAGGTTAGTTTAGATAAAATTAGGTTAGTTTGTTAGTTTTGTTTAAATAGCTTACCATTAAGTTTTCCATGTTTCGTTAGGTTTGGTTACCGTAACCATACCTACCTGATTAATTCATTAACATAACTAATACTAACCTGAACTAATCTAATCTAACCTAATATAACGGAAAACTGAAAATTTCGAAGTTAGTAAAGTAGTACTATAGTTTTCTTTACATACATCTGCTTCTAGCGTATATAAACACTTTTCATGAATAACCTATGCCTTTAAAATCAATAGTTTGGCCGTTATACGGTGAGCAGCTATTCTTAATATTTACCACGAAATAATCTCGCGACTTTCCACTGCGCCTAAGTATTGGTGGAGACGGGAAAAATTCTCGGTCTCAAACAAGAGCCACGGTTTTATGGTGCAAATATTTCTGCACGAGTTTGTTTCAACACCTTATGTGCACATCTGAAGCTTTGATTCATGGTTAGGGGTTCTACTGGCAAAGCACAGGTGTGTGGTGACACAATTGTCGTATTCTGATTGGTGCAGTCAGATGTGAGACATGCCTGAACAAAGACTCGCTGCCAATAACCACGAAACAGATCTGTGCACGTACGGCAGCAAAACAAAATGAAGCAGAAATTGTGAGCAACCGCGTTAACTTGAGCAGTTACCAACACTCTCTTTTACTTATTTAAATATGTTAATATTTTACATACTTTAATGTGTTGATAATATTACAGTAGACAACGGCAAAGCAACGAAACTATGGTACCTGATATATTATATTTTAGGAAATAGACAATTTGTTATAGAAGTGTAGTCTGAACTGTACTCGGGTATAATCTTTTAAGGGTAAATGTTGCAACGGTGGGTGAGATCCTGAACAAGAAACTGATGGGAGTGTGACAGACAGCGTTGCCAATGTATGTGCATTTACACAAAATGTGTGTAATTCTAGCAGGTATGTGTAAGTTTTGTGAAATGATGCATTTGTGTAATTTTTGTGTATTTTAGAAGTCACCCCTAATTGAAGAATATTTCTGTCAGAAGTTTCATATCGTTTATCTCCAAGTACAAATATTATTATTTAGTTCTTCATCTCGTGTCTATACATTACACTGTATTTGTTTATATTCAAATTGCCATTTTTAACATTCAGTAAATATCATTATTAGATGTTCAGGATCGCCGTTTTGATTCTGCAATTTTTTTATGAACTTAACAATATAGCGTGATTTAAAAATTATTCTCGCCTCAGGAAGGCATTTTTATTTGACGACTAATAATGTATATTTGTGGTGGTGAAGGTGTGTATTTTTGTGTAATTTTGCTTTATTGTGTGTGCAATTCTAATGGTCAGTTCTGGCAACACTGGTGACAGATTACACCCATCATCCAAAGTCGTTTACGGAAAGAAACCTGCTGCTATTAGGTTTACTAGTCGCATGACCAGGTGTACTCGATTGTTAAGTGTTAATTAAGCCTAGTTAACACCAACGATAACATTGCTAATAACACATGTTTTCAACAAAGTTATTAACAATGTTGTAGAAATACTAGAAAACTGTTGGCGAACATTCTGTATGCTGTTATCAACATTATTGCCAACATTCTGTTGTTAACTTTGTTAATATTTATAAAAAATGTATATAACATTTGTTACCAACAATTGGTCGAAAACTTTTGCTAGCAACAAATGTTATGAATTTTAGAAGCATACTAATTACTTTGTCACCAACACTGTTGATAGCATTATTTTCCCAACCCATTCTAGGGCGGTCTAGAACAAAGGATGTTGGTAACAAATGTTACTACCAATGTTATCAGCAGTGTTGTAGGCATTTTTGTCAACGTTGCTAATAACATCCGTTCATCATTCTTACAACATTGTTAGTAACATTGGTGTTTTCAGCAATATTAATGGCACATTTGCTATCGACATTGCTTTAAAAAGGTGTACCACTCTTAGAACTTGTTAATAACATTTTTGTAACTAACAATTTGTAATTAACATTGTTCTGTTATTTTTCTGTGTAAACTGCACTTTAGAGTTTACCCGAGATGTAACGATACGCCTGCATGTATTTATATATATGTTTGTATATATATATATATATATATATTAGAAATTGTGTTTTAAATAAATGAGCCAAAATATTTATTTTATTGAGGTATTTTACAAAACTCGACGTCAGCAACGCTTATGTAACGTCTCGTAGAAAACTGAAGAGTAAAATAAAAGAGTACTGCAACATTTTAATGATTTCTATTAGCCATGAGTTGAAATAAAATTCTTAACCTTCACCACATTATTTTTCGTCTTCATATGCAGGCCAGTTTTTTTACTTTAGATTTTTTTTATAAACACTGTGCGTTTAATTTCACTCCCCTGTGTATTTGGTTGTTAGTAATTTTTACATTATTTTCGCGCCATTTTGCGTATTTTGTCAGTTCACAGGAGCTTACTTTACCTTTCGGTAGTGTTGATTAGAAGCTTGAGATTTCGATCGTGTTATCTCTGGTAACTTTTCGGACGAACGCAAACTTCACTTCTATAACAGTCTCTATTTGAAATTTTGCTCTGTCCGGACTAACTTTTCATACACGATACGAGATTTTTATTCCTTGTATCGCGTTTAGTCATGGATACCTTACGTGGCGGAATTCTGTCTGTAGAAGTGCTGACTAGACAGATATTTACAAATTGCGTTTGAAACTTTCATAATAAATTGTTGTAGGTTAAGATTCTACCGGGTGCAGTGTGAGTTGTTTACAACTTGTGAATGTTAACACTCGTTCAAGGAAAAGTCTTACGCTCTTAGGGCACGTGTAATGATTTAACAAGAGAGTATGTTATTGTCCGTGTGCTCTCGGACCCCAGTCGTACCAATCGTGTTCCGATCACGTGGAATTCAGAACATAAACACGGTTACACCTTTACAGGAAATAGTAGCCGACATGTCTACAACTCACTATGTGTTTTTTAAAACCTTTTCGGCCAATTAATGTAAGGGGTTTCGTGTTGCAATTGTGAAATAGTTTGGTATGCCCAGAGCCAGTGCCAGCTCACCTTCATAACATGCGATGGTGAGTTGTACGCGCACTCACGAAGATCTATTTCAAAACTTTTGATTTCAAAAAATTTGTATACAAAATTTAAAAAATACCGTAATTAATTACTTTTAGTAGAATTATATTTTTAGCATTAATGATATTACTTCTGTATAAACGGAATGGCCGATAAGCTTTGGTCGAAAACTTCTTATGAAGACTTTCACATGTAACACATCTCATTCCTTCGTTGGGGCCATGTTTGGTGCAGTGGCTAGAAAACCCGCCTTCCGCCAAGGCAATCCAGTTCGATTCCCAGCGGGGTCGGTCCCCGAATGTTGGAAACGTGCCGGACAATGTCGCTAGTCAGTGGGTTTTCTCGGGGATCTCCCGTTCCTCCTGCGCCTTCATTCCGACGCTGCTCCATACTCACATCATATCACCCCTCACCGTTGCTATAGCCCTAGACGTTGAGTGTTGACCAACATATCTTCATTAAAGGCCATTGTTTTTTATTTATTTCAAACAATTTCAAATAGCTCAAATATTATTTAACCAAATGTTTTAAAAAAATTTGAGATTGTTTTCAGTCATACGATACACTATATTTTTAGTGTATTTTATAATAATGTACCGTTTGCTAGCAAAACATTATTTTACTTAATTTTGGCTTCTTATGACCACAAAATGTGTGATATTTCAGGGGCAAAAATAAAAAAAATCCGTTTGGTGTATTGCAACAGAAAAATTCTGATACAAACGATGATTTATAAGTCTTAAAACTGTAAGAATGAATTTCTGATGTATGCTTTAATTTGCGTTAAAAATATTTTCGAAACCACTTTTAAACTAAAGACTTGCTGACATATTTTTTGACGCAGATATATATTTTTTAATCAAGGATATTTTGCCGGAACAAAGGACGGTTGATAAATACGCGTCTCAATAATCCTTCATTATTTGAAGCTTGCTGTAGGGCTGAATGACGCTGTTAACCACGCTAACGTGATATTTTTAATACCGGCAGCTACTAATGACAGAGACTTAATTGCCGACGGTGTAGTAATTAAGACGGTGGTAGACTGCAGTAATTACGTTTCCACATTAGACGACGGTGGAAATATTGCCCTCGCGGAAGAAGAAGCTAGTGTAAAGGGAGGGCGAATGGTTAGGAGAGAGAGAGAGAGAGAGAGAGAGAGAGAGAGAGAGAGAGAGAGAAGGACCGAACTTCGCCTTCTGGCGTTGACACATTGTCGTCGCATGTTAGACAATCTTGGCGAGTTTGTGACTACACCGTAAATAAATTTCAGGTAAAGTACTCTTGTATGTACACTGTCCAAAATTAGTTGTAAATGTAGCACACCGATGTACAGAAGTGTTGAAGAAACTAGGTATAGCAAATTATTTCCCATACTATGGCAAGCCAGGAGAGAGATATGCATACTTAATTATATTCAGTGTGGCTCAGAACTTGTCGAACCTACATATATGCAACTACTGGCTTTTTTATTCATCGTGGCGAGATCCACATTACTATAGCATATTCGAGGGCGTTTTTAAACACTCCGAAAACTATAAACAAATGAATATTTTTATTGCTAAAAAACACTCGCAAACGTAATCTCGTAAATTTTTCCCCGCAATTTTATTTCCGTAGCAATAGTCTCCATTTCTCAGCGCTGATAATGGTTTATGTCTGAAAGCGATATCATTAAAAATGACTGAGCTCCGCAGTGTAAAATTTAAAATATAAGTCCCTATCGTTGTTCTCGCCAGGAGTCAACGTAGGCAACGCCCTTAAAGGAAAGTAGCTAATTTGGGGGAGGTGAATCTTCAGATAAAATTTTGTTGTGTATTTTTATAAACATAATTAATACACAGAATGTGATCCACAAAATATGTGTCTGTTAACTTTAGTTTCAGCCTCTTATACTATAGTTTATATATATATATATATATATATATATATATATATATATATATATATAACGAAATCAACCAAACATTTATGAACGGATAACATTTCTGTGTACATTAAAGGTGAAATTGGGTAACTGTGCAGTAAGATTCGGAATGGAGTGTGTTAATTTTGCGTGGCGAGAGTTTAAAAAGTAACTAAGCCGAAAATGTGTTTTCAGCCATTTCGTAAAGTGACTTATAGAGGGAGTAAATACTACCCAGAAAATCTACATCTAAATCTACCTTCTTTAAATTAAATTAAAAAAACTAATTTGTCTTTTATTTTTTACACAATTTGGAGTGTTGTTGCTTAATATAAAATTGTATTAATTATATATTAAAATAAATAACCATTTGTATACAATAATTCACTTTAAATAAAAGGTAAAAACAATATTCGATAACTTATGCATAAACTATACCCACACAAAATAAACTCTCTCTCTGTAATGACTCGCACGTAAATCTACTCCTTTAAGAGTGTTTAAATTGGGGAAAAGTCGTAATTTTATATTTGTATGCAGTAGTGTTAGTTTTGTAGACATTATTTGGCAGAAAGTTTTCCTCTTACAAAAAATATTAGCTCAGATAGTTTTCCCATGATAGCATTTCAAAGTAAAAATTTGCATGAAGCCGCAAACATCAATGGAACTTTACAAATTAAACAATTCACTTTGAAACTACAGCGTCATGTATTGACAAACATAAAAACACGTTACAAAATATTTTTGTATTTGAAAAATTGTTAAAAATAACTAAATAAAATCAAAATTTCCACAAAATGTTTCAAAAGCAATGTAATAATAATATAATATATAATAATATAATAATAATATAACGTCTTTATTAATAATATGGCGAAGTTAAGGCATTTTACCTTTTCTTACACTTAACCACTTAAATGACATACACTTTTGAATATAATTAAACATTATGTGCTTACAACTAATAACAAGTAGAATTTTTGTTTAACAATTTTTTAAATTTAAATGAAATTAGAGGTTTTATCATGTGAACTTAAAAATTAGCTAAACCCTAATTACAAAAAAATTAAAACACTGAAAAAAATACATTACAGGTAAAATACTCATTCACTCGAATAGGGCTACAAAGATTCCAGCTATTCATAATTAATGGATCACTCTAACACGTTAATTAATAATTACATGAGGAAGTTTTAAGTGCAAATAACAATTTTGTACACTGGATTCAAAACATTTTGATTCTATATACAAAGGATGAGATAAAATAAAACTTTAGACACTGTAGCTATTTTGT
>PNEQ01120423.1:0-18060 GCA_003012365.1 Medauroidea extradentata | reverse complement strand
GGCAGCACAGTGTAAACAGCTAGACGCAAGTTAACTGCAGAGCCGAGTAGCGAGTATCGACGAAGGTAGCCGAAGTGGCAGCACAGTGTAAACAGCTAGACGCAAGTTAACTGTAGAGCCAAGTAGCGAGTATCGACGAAGGTAGCCGAAGTGGCAGCACAGTGTAAACAGACGCAAGTTAACTGCAGAGCCGAGCAGAGAGTATCTTCATCTCACAACGAGCAGATAATTGCAGCGCGCTCTGGAATAATTGCGTTTGTTCCTGTGTTTCCTCGCGGCATGGCGATAAAGCTGCCGGGTGGGTGGAGCGCCCTGAAATATTGCTGCTCTCCGTTACGACCGTGTGATAGCGATGTTAGCAACCCTTCTTTCTCCGCCATTCCCCCCTTCCCCCCCTCATTCTTCCTCGTTCTTAATGCCGTTATTTTTCTAACTTTGCGCAGGCTCGTTTTTTCTCTTTCTCCTCGAAACCTCTCCACCATAAAAAAAATCCCTTCTACATTATGCCTGATTCGCACGTAGGACGATCAGTTTGAAGACAGCGGAGCCACCTGCGCTGCCGTTCTGGCGCTCAACTGCGAGCAGAATTACGACCACATTGTTTGATACCAGGTTACTACCGTGAGCACAGCTAAGCTGGCTTCACACAGCATAATGGTTCAATCTGCAGAGTGGTCTTATCAGAATATATGTATACAATCAGGACCCGGCTCACTTTGGGTAAGAATATCGACACTGGATGTTAAGACATAGTGTATGTTTACAGGATAGACATCAGAACAAATGAGTCTGACACTAAGCAGTAGAGTCGATGTAAAGAGCTATACATACTCCATGCAATATGCCAGCTGGAAGAAGATGACACTTTTTTTTTGTTCAATAATGATAGTTTAAAACTTTTCATAAAGGTACTTATAGTTCATTACTGATTCACACACATGTCCAGCGAAAATAGTATCCAATCGTAATATTTTTTCAAATTTATTTATACAGTACCATATTTTGTAAAGAAATAATGAAAATTGTAAACCGGCCTAGTGCTGAATTTGTGCGCATATAAATCAATAAAACAATCATGGCTTCAAAAATTCCTTCAATGTAAGTGTTGTAACTTCCCTCAGTTACTTTATAGATAATCCGGTTTAACTGATTATTCAAAAGTATGAAAAATTGTGTCGCAATACGTAATAGAAAGTGGATATAAAGTAAAGAGGGATAATACTGCTCCTCCTAGTACTGCCAACTGACTATGCCTCTAGTCACTGCACAGTTGTCTGACAGTAAGAAAGTGGCGCGAAACTGATATTGAACATACTGTAACGAGACAACGCTCGACGGCGCACGGCGTGTACGCGACTCCGCAACGAGCGATGCCACCACCCCTTCTCCACTGTCTACTTGCACTAACAGGCGACATGCGGGGCTGCCTCTTCCACCCACTTCCTGCTGACGTCACGGGTTGTCTGGGAGGCGAGCACTGGCCGTCTGTGCTAAGCCGTCCTTGAAGAGCACGAGTCTAGGCCATTACGGAAGGTTCCCCGACAGCTGGATGCTTCGCGGCATCTGAGAGAATGATCTGGGGGTCACCACAGCCGGGTATAAATAACAGCTCATGACGGCTGTGTGGGAGAGTTATTGTTGTAGGCTGTGTGTGTGTTAAGTGGCGGAGACGACCTCGAAGAATACAGCTATGTCAAGGAGCGACAAGGGATCAGCACATAGAGTGTCGACAGTGTAGAAAGTGCGTACGGCGGCAGAACAGTTGCAGCGTGTTGTACAGTACGTTTGTA
The DNA here is from genome assembly GCA_003012365.1 of Medauroidea extradentata. Taxonomy (NCBI): domain Eukaryota; kingdom Metazoa; phylum Arthropoda; class Insecta; order Phasmatodea; family Phasmatidae; genus Medauroidea; species Medauroidea extradentata. The sequence goes on along the minus strand of PNEQ01120423.1, from coordinate 16,270 downwards.
TATGAGAGACAGGCGGAAGTTAGACTATAGTTAGTGAGAGTTCTTGGACAGACATGTTTCAAGAGAACACTGACTTAGCCTATGTAGTCTGAGGACTGTATTGTTTGTGAGGCAGACATTTCTTCATTAACTTTATAATTAGGGTATGGATTTCAGACATTAGGGAGATTAATTATAAATAATAACTGCCAAATATTGATTTATAGAGTTGTGAAGAACATCTAGAGTGGTGTATAATTATTATAGAGTATTTTAATGAGAGTTATAATAAATCAGGAAATTCAATTGAAGACATTCATTTAATTTATGAAGTCCTCCATCCAGTTCGAGACAGGCTGCGCTCAAGACAATTAACTTGTAACAATATTAACTTATATGGTGTTCTTACTGAATAATGTCAAGGACAACACCGGCACCAGCTTTCCATCTCTGCTGTCTTTCCAAAATCTATACATACTTACATTTGTCGTCTTCGATGTTGCAGGTAAGTCAACAATAACTGTTCAGATTGATAGACAGTAAGTTACTTTTTACTCTCTGATGTTTGCTTGAAAATAAAATAATTAAATTATATTTCTTATATTAAAGAAAATCGCGGAAAATAAACACGATACGTGTTACAGAAAAAAAAGTAAAAAGAGACTGCAAACAAATTTTCAGAGCATCGTAAACTAAAAGTGTCAATACTCCATCTGAAAATGAAGTAGTGAAGGTGGTCAATATAGGTGCATAGTTTGCATTCATCCCTTAATACACACAACCTTTTTAACACAATTATATTAACTCTCTTTCTTGCCAGTTCGTTTGTCTGGTAGGTAACAATGAGATGTCCGGTTATAATAAACAATGTATTTATATACTCTCTTGTCTGTTCGGTGCACATTTTGCAGTCGATTCTAAACTAACTTCCCGATGAACTAGACACCTGAAACTTTTAAACGTTAACTCAGAAAAGGGTGACAACGTAATGTAAGAGGGAAGAAATAGTAGGAAAAATTTTGCAAAGAGAAAATTTCTGATAAACTACATTTTTAAAACACAAGATTTGAAATATTTTACACACGCCTAAAAAGTAAAAAATTATATTTAATAAAATAATTTAATACAGCATATTTTTAAAATGGACAGAACTGTACAAATTAATAGATCCTATAAAATACTTGTATAATTAAACAGAAAAACGCAGGACGCATGCAATATATAACAGTAAAACATTTGTCGGCTGATTGCCAAAAGGGCCAATGTTATACTTTAAGATTTGGTAAAAAGTAAAAAATTATATTTAATAAAATAATTTAATATAGCATATTTTTAAAATGGACAGAACTGTACAAATTAATAGATCCTATAAAATACTTGTATAATTAAACAGAAAAACGCAGGACGCATGCAATATATAACAGTAAAACATTTGTCGGCTGATTGCCAAAAGGGCCAATGTTATACTTTAAGATTTGGTGTACTACTAAAAATGCTGATATAACATTGAAAAAAAAAAGTGATATTGACCCTTTTAGCAATGTACCTACGATTGCAGTGCAGTAAAATTGTTAGTGACTTACGTTAACTATTCATGCATCAATAATTGTCTATAGCGTACACCCCACGTTTTCTTCGTTTTAAATTTATAAGTATTTCCACAGGAGAGATAATTATGTGCATTTTAGTCAGACTGTTTAAAAAAAAGAGGTAAAGTTATTTTTATTTCCATTTCATGTTATTTAGTTTCAGGTGTCACAACGCTAGTCAATTTTGACTCGACACATACAGAGAATTCTCTTTTAATAATGCAGCTAGTATAAAACGCAAGAAGAGTTTGTACTGAGCCATAGTTACACCGCCAACGTATAATACAATATACACACGTCTCCTATCAGCAGCCAATGAACATCGGCCAGGTAAGGTTGCCGTGTGTATTGGCATCAGCTGCTCGCCATGTATGTACAGTTCTCACCATGAGTTTACTGTATTACAACATGTTTCATGTAAGTATACGCGTGGTAACGGTACAGGAGTTACAGCTGTAAGTCGCGATGACCAACTCGGAAACCTGGGTTCAGTAACAAACGAGAGTTGTTATTTGTTTGCGAGATCTCTACTCTGATACATACAACCGACAATGTCAACAACATCGACTGTGCACTTGTACCCAGATGAGATGTAGCTAAGGGCTACAATGATGTAAGTACAGTTCTCGTTACATTATTGCGACAACTGCTATCTCAGCGTGTCGACACTCGTGGAGTGTTGCAGTCGAAGGTAAGTCATGAGATGCAGTGTACGCTGCCAGCAATCATCCTGAGCAACATACCTGCTGTCACCTTGGTGAATAGTGGCGATGTCTGGCAGAACATCATGCACCGACTTGCTTGTATACCTTCCATGCTACATGTTTATTATGTACAGACTTGTCTACTTAGACTGTGCCAACTACAGCAAGGTGTCTGCGACATCACACGTCTGTGGTCACCGGGTACAACCCCACACGACGCTCAAAGTTAACAAACATCTAACAACTGACCACTAACAATGTCTGCAGATGTGCACTGAGGCATTGAAACACGTAGCTGTGAAAGTCTTCACGAGACAATCTAGGGTCCCTATGTGTGTGGGCCACAGCCGTAGAAGAACAGGTCTGGTACTCGCCTGGAAACTTGACCCCCTTGTTTGCCTGTAGTTCGTCAAGTTACTGAGAATGTCGTACTTTTTGGCGCTGTTTTCCGGGCGGTCGGACTAAACTCCGCCAACTTTCATTCCACTAAGATAAACAATTTATCAAAACGTATTTTTTATCAATTTATGAAACACTTTCTTCGCTCACAAATTTAAGAAACGGCTCCAGCAATCTTTATTTACTTTATAAATTTAACAATGGGAAAAAGTGAGCGGAGTTTTGAGTCCGACCGCCCTATCTGAAGCGCCCAAAAGTACGTTATTCTCGGTAACTTGACGAATTACAGCCAAACAACAAGGGGGTCAAGCAAAATACATTGTTAGATAGGCGAGTGTCCAGACTTGTTCTTCTACGACCGTGGTGTGGGCAGATTCCTAAAGTGAGATAACTAGGACCATGAAGTTTTCGCGACAGTAATTTTGTCCCAGTTTGTTTCAGTACCTTACGCGCACATCTGCAGCTGTGCTTAATGGTTATCGGTAGTTTTTTTTTATAGACGGCTGTAATTGAACTCTGCCAGTAATGATAACAGCGCACGTCTGTGATCTGCGGACAGAACCCGAGTCACGCGAGTGTTAAAACATCCACAGACTATGAAGTCAAACTGCAGTTGTGAACGTAAGACACTAAGACTGGGGCAACATTAGTTGATAGCCCTAGACATAGCTTGTTCTCTGACAAGGCCTCTGCACATTACATCCTAGCACTCTCTCTCTCAGTCCAGTATGGATGTATAGAATGCCTGCCGTCAGTTAGGACGGCCTACATTGGGTGGAGAGAGGCCAGCCTGCACTGCGGTATAGTGTTAGCTGGCTGGCAAGCACTCGGGCCATATCTCAGCAAGCTCTCACCAGTCCACTCATAAACATACTGAGCCCAGCCCTGACTCGTATCCAGCCAGCCTCGTATTGTTAATGTGAGAGCATGTTTGGCCGTTGTTGCTCTCGTCGAGACAGTTAGATGCGTGTGTTTGTTTCTTCCGTCCACTAGCTCAAATGTACTGTAAGCTGTGCGTGCTCTTACAGAGGCAGTGGAGCCGCAGTGGCGTAGTGGACAGACAACTCGCCTGCCAACAAGGAGATACGACACGCCTACTATCCCACATATACATTTCCCCCAAGTTACAAATTATATATTTATAAATCAACCTCCTGAACACCAAATTAATGGGAGAAGTAAAGACAATTTGGTCAGCATTCAGAATCTAGCCATCCAGCGCTGGTGATTGATGACATTAATGAAGGGGCGGAGGAAACGGGAGATCCCCGAGAAAACCGCGATTTTCATACGCAAAAATCTGGGGTCTGGCCCCGCTGGGAATCGAACCCGGATCACCTTCGTGGGAGGCGAGTGTTCTAACTACTGCGGCTCCAATATTAATGGAATAAACTTTGTTAATACTGGATGTGTTATTTTTATAATAATATATCTGACATCGCCGGGTGTCTCTGCACCCCCCCCCCCCAACCCATTTCTCAACCCCACAAGATTGCCCTGAGGTCCAAGTTCGATCCCTGGATGCGTCGATCCCTCGATTACATATTTGTGAATGTTGTTTTTCTCGGGGATGTCCCGTTATTACATCTATCCCAGGCAAGTCTGTGGTCCTCGGGTACTTGTTTAGCTAGGCAGGCAAGACTACAGCGGCAGTCCTCCATGTATTATAGTAGGTTTATACGGCGAGCTACAAAATATAGCTCACTTAGTACACAAGAATATCGTGTGTAACACGCTGACTTCACATATCAACCATGCAGCCACGCAGTTTCCATGGAACATTACTGTTAGTAAATATTAATTATCTACAGGAAGTGGATATATTTTACGATAACTCTAGTAAAACACATCTGTTCTATGTAACATTTATTTTAGAAGGACCACCCAAAAGATAAATAATTCGTCATAATTTCATTTCTGGAATATAATTTCTATTTTAGATATTAAGTGCTAAAAATAAACAATTTAGCGAAGTTTCTCAATAGGCAACCTTTTTCCGGAAATTTTTCAAAAATAGTATTCGTTTCAGAAAATTTCCCTTAAAACTGGGTTATTTTAAGTAATTCATGTTAGCGATGACCACAAGTAAGACGGCGCGAGTTATTAACTCTGGCTGTTGTAGAAAAAAACATCGGCAGGTGATGCAGAATATATTGTATACTTTGTTCCGTAGTACTTCATTACAATTTGACAGCTACATATGGGCAATTACTGTCAATAATTTACTGCATTAGTCACAATGCCAAACAACTTCATCTGTACAAATGGTTAAATAGACATTCCAGGTACATTTTAGAACTGAAAAATTTCCTACATTGTGACACATATTGCAAGATATTAAAAATAACTATCCATAAGTACCTGCCAAATGTTACAGAAGTTATACTAAAGACAGTATAGTTGATACAGTGGCTACTTCCTAGATAACACTAAACACGTAGGCATGTGTCTGACGTCACTTAGTCCTGATTCAATGTCTACTCTGGTCCACAGTTGTTATAGCTACCTGCTACGTGTGAGAAGCATGTACAGTAGTGTACAAGATCCAGCATACTCTGCAACACTCCGCCTCATATTACCGAACCAAGCAATGTTTCGTTAAGCGTTACAATAATAAGTCAGTTCACGGTAAAGTACGTAGTTTTCCTTTCAGTCCACTTATAGCATTCTACAACTTGTTGATATTACATTGCCATGCATGTTAACTGCAAACTGTGTTTCAAACGTAAATATAAGGCTTTTGTGTAAGAACCAGGTTCCCCCCCCCCCCCAAAAAAAAAATATATATTTAATCCTTAACAATCTACAGTACAAAGGAATTACTATATCAATTTAATAACTTTTCACACATGAAAATTCCCCCCACAGTATTACAAAAATATATATAACGAAGAGAATATGTTTTAAAATCGTTTTTATTTGCGTTACTTTTGTAAAACTGAACGTAAATGAGGCAACCTGGCACTTGTATACAAACAGTTGCAGAAGAGCGAGGTGCAGCTGTGGTACAACAATCGCCTCGCAGTCGGGAGGATCCGGGTTCGATACCCGGCTCCGGCTATACTAATTTAACTTTTCCAGGGTTTTCCGAAATCACTCCGAGCGAATGTTGTGATGGTTACTTAACAAAGACCATAGCCGACACCTTCCCCCCTTTCCCCCCGTGTATCTCCACCAAGGCCTTGTGCTGTCCGAGAACACGTGAAGGCAGATATAAGTAAAGGTGGTACACTGTGTGCCATGTAAGAAGACAGCAATATCGACAGAAGGTGTGAGGAACATGAGCTAGGTTGTCGAGCAAGAAGCCAGGGTAGTGATGACGTCATGATCACGTCACTCACATTGTAATAACGAAGGCTTCACATGGCTGAACGACGTCGAGGAAGTCCCCCAGGAGCGGCGGTGGCCAATTAGAAACTCTAAACCTCTGCTCTCCACAGACAGCCCACGAGACAGTGGGGTGAAGTAAGGGTGTTGGAGGGGACTAGCTACAAGTTTCACACGAGGCTTCAGCAAATATCCGCAAAGAAAGGCAAATTATCAACGTCGAGGTAATATTTCAAATTTCGCACACACAGCGAGCAAGTTCTGCTTATAATTGGCGACATTAAAGAGTTAGTAGCGTCGTAACTGAGGAGATCTGACCAGCAAATACGACATGTAACGTTACATCACAAACTGAGCTAGGTTCTTGGATGGTGAGAGGATTTCGCACTCACTTAATACACGTAACAATACAACATAGATGAAAAGTAAACAAATAGAAAGTCAGTGTGAGTTCAGCCACGATTTTGTCGCGAACATATTTTTATACACTATGTTTCAGTGTCATCCATTGCAGCTGTGCTTCATGGTTATTGGCAGCGTGCCTTTGTTTATAGGCGTCACTTACCTGACTGGGCCAATCATAACAATGTTATTGTGACACCGCACGTCTACGATAAGCGGCTAGAACGTCTAGACGCTGACCAATCATTGACCATGAGCACAGAGGTTGGAATAGCGCGAAAATTGCTCGAGCATGGTAGATAAATAAACGCTGGAAACATCTATTGATTTCCTCGCTTTTATCGAAGCCAATATGGATACAATACTCAATGACAATCCTAGATTATGGTATTTGACAACTTTACGAGTAAATATTTATCCAAAATTACTAATTTGTTACGCGTGATCTTTTGCGCCGCAGTTAAATGCACGAGGTTACGGCGTCAGAGATTGTGCCTCAGAATTCGTGACACTGGAAACTATTTTGTTTAAAAAGGTTGGCTAAAACTATTGTCTAGGACATGTACATCTAGGGGCGGATCCAAAAAAATAAAAAGGTGGGGTGTTGAGGAGCTGAAGAAAACACCGACTAGACTCTAGTCGGTGTTGCTTAAGGACCTCCCCCCCCCCCCCAAAAAAAAAAAATTCTTTTTTCTGATTGATACTTGTGCTGAATAGAATAAATGTTTAAAAAGGGAAATATTATTAAACAGTAAGATAAAGGCATGGATACATTCCTTCGCCATGTTATGACATTTATTTCATTTCAAATCAATCCTACTGTGTTTTTATGTTTTATATACCTGAGTTAAACATCTCTTTAACGACTTGGTCGTGGTATTACAGCTTTCAAGTTCTGAAGTCACGTCTTGTGTTTTATGGCTGGTCGACCCTCGAGGTCGTAACTCTCATCAAAGCTGCCGTCGTCTTTTGTGCCTGGTTCTGACCTTGAGGTCGAGGGTATAGTCTGTTTCTATTACACTACACACATTCCTTGAACAACTGCAATGAACACTAACGCTGATGGGATTTTTGTACCTTTTATTTCATCTTCTTTATCAACAACTGTGGGCGACTCTATTGTTACATTTGCGGGATTCAGATGTGTTTGCTCTTTCTTTTTAGTCGTCATTTGGTCGTTATTTGGCACGTGTCCGGATTGTACCCACAGCTCACAATTTTGCCAATGCTTACGTGATAACCTATTGTAGGTCAAACATTTGCTGTTTATTTCATCCAGCAGTTTTAGTCTCATTGGATAAGATAATTAAGTATGATATCTTGGTAATTTAAATTAAGTTTTCAGAAAATAAAACGAAATTTGTTGCATTTCTTTAAAAAGCTGGATAAATATTCAACAACAACGTGTACACCAAATTCAAATGTCGAGAGAAGAGAAAATATTTTGAAAAGAAGTAAATCCGAAGCCATAACTAATACGTAATAGATTATTTTATTTTATAAGTGTTTTGCATTCAGATGTTTGCAGTTTACAAAAAGTGGACTTTTATGCAGTTTTTCTCTGCATTAGTATGATGAACTAATATGTATTTTATGCAATTGAATAAACTATAACAAATTTATTAAAAAATGAGTGTCCGGAAAAGAAAAAAAAAAACGGGAAGAGCAGGAAGAGGTGGCACTAGAAAGCTATACCAACCTATCGGACGAAAAGATTTTCTTACGCCACTCCTAGCCGTAGCCATTTTGGAGGGCCCCAAATACACGTAACAACACGCGAACTGCGGTTTGAAAAACTGTGTTCTTTTATCTTCTTAATATATAAAACTAGCTGGCCAGCTGCGGCTTTGCACGTGAGAAATTATGTAATGTAAACAGTAAGCATTTAACAGCTAGCGTACTCAATAACAGTGAACTATAAATTGTCTTAGCTCATTATAAAGAGCGCGCGCAATATGCTCGTATGATGTTATAGTAATTCCCATCGCAAAGTCTTGCACGGGATATGAACCCGTAACCTCAACCCTCCCACACCACAAACTTTATACAATACCTGATTGAATGCTTAAAGGCAGGCCGTGATAATTCTTTCGTATGTTCAGACCAAATAGGTTTTATTTATGAGTAAGTTGGCAAAAACTGTTTTGGCAAAAACTGTTGCAATTTTTACCCATGACCATTCTCTTTTTTCGGGAGACTGCAATATTTTGCTGCTTTTCACACCCTTAATTTTCGAATTTCATAAAATCCGGAAATTAAATTGTAGATATTTACATAAGCTTCATTCTCATCAAAAAATCATCTCGATATCTTAACGGGTATAAGCGATACAAATTATTATTTAAAAACAAATTGTAATTTTTAACAGCTTTCAAAAAAAAAAAAAATATATATATATTTTAAGTAAAAACCATTTCAATATTTTCACTGGTTTAGGAGATAAGTGGGATGAATTACAAACACGTTATATTTTTTAAGAGTTTTTTTTTCAAGGACGAATTTCGAAAAATTCTAAATATACTTTTTGATCTTTACACATCATAATTTTATAGAAAAAATCACCTGACTATCTGACATGGTTTAGGAGAAATCACGGATTAATGAAAAACACATTTTACGGCTTTTCACCTCCTTAATTTTCGAATTTCGCAAAATCCAAACATTCGCAAATATGTATTTCCTTGGACAATATTATGAAGTTTAAAAAAATTATGATAGCTTTCTCGGTTAATGAGATATCAGGGATTCTTTGAAAACACATTTCACTCCCTTAGTTACCGAATTTCGAAAATCCATTCTTAGTAGATGCCTACGAGCCAAAGGAAAGCATCTCTCAAAATCTCATGGATCTAGGTCCAGCGGTTTGGGCTGTGCGTATATATATATAATGAAGTGTCCTGACACACTCACTCACTCATCAACGCACAGCCCAAACCGCTGGACCTAGATCTATGATATTTTTAGGGAAACTTCCACTTGCCCCGTAGGCATCCATGAAGAATATATTTTTCGAAATTCGATACTTAAAGGGGTGAAAAGAGGTATTGTATAAAAAAATCTTATTATTATTCGTGAGAAAAAGTTTAATTTTGCAGTCCATAGAAATCTCAATTAGTTGGTATAAAATGTTTATACAATTAATTGAACGAGTGATTTTTTTGGTCAGCGCTCAAAATCGAGATATTTAGAGCTGCTGAAGGGTGACATGAGGTGAGTATGGAGCAGTGCCGGAATGAACGGACAGGGAAAACGGGAGATCCACGAGAAAACCCGCCGACCAGCGGCATCGTCCGTCACGATCCCCACACGCGAGAATCCGGGGACCGACCCCGCCGGGAATCTAACCCGGATCACCTTGGTGGGAGGCGAGAGGTCTGATCACTCGGCCACCGCGACCCTTCATTAAGCGAAAATCAATTTAATTAATTTTATAGTAATACATGCTTGTGATATTTAAATGATAAAATACACTGAACTACATTACTGATACATTTGCCAACCGTACTAGTTAATGACGAATTATAGTACAGGGCAGGTTTTTTCCCCTCCAAAGTGTCAATCACGAAGCACGTATATTTAGCCTCGTGTCAGAGGTCGTAATGAGCTCAATGAGGCTGGAAAACAATGTGCACATGCATGATGGGCCTATATAAAGGCAGAGTAGTGAGTGTGAAGTGACGTACGACATGTCAGTCAGAGAAACAAGTGACTAGCGGTGAAGTACAGCTGTAATTAGCGACATTCACAGCAGGAAGAGTGATTGTTGTCAGAGGACGGAGCACGTGTCGAGCCGTATACTTGTGTTATGACAGTCATAGCCTGGACACTGCTGTGACAAGCCTGCAGTCTTATATACGAACAACTAGCACACAGGTTCTGACATCGACGTAGGGCGAGTGACCACGGAGGCCGCTAATATTAGCTATAACTACCACGCATACGCCGCCATCTTAGAAAACGCATACATTTTGAAATTACTTCTATTTCCGATTTATTTGGGGTCATTATGCCGTGAAACGACGTAAAATGACGTGGCGGATAGTTGAGATGTAACTAATAAAATAAAACTGTTCAATCAGCGTGTCTTGAGGACTCGCATTCAAAAATAATTATGTCCGTTTTACAATCTCACAAGCTCAATTAATTAAAAGGGTAAACTAATGTCCCATTTAAAGTTTCTGGTAAGTTAAATTATATTTCCTATTAAAATCAAAAGTACAACAAATTAAATGGTGCACATCCAATATGGCGATAAGTGTTCCATCATAGACAGATGTTGAAACATTACCATAAGTGTTGCTAGCACTGGAGGTTAAGCTGCCGCCGTAGTTAGGCTGTGATTGTGTGTGAGGCAGGAGCAGTAAGGGTACTATTGACCGACATATGTCATGTATTATCGCCTCTACGCGCAAGCCACTCACTTGTCGTACGAGACTATAAGCGGCGACAATATTATGTTATTTATCGAGAGCTTAGTTCAAAGTCTAACGCTTGTGGTTTTTTTATCGGGTCGTTAATGTTACAAATACGGCAGTCGGTGAACGCCATTTTTGGCCATTTTGAGTGGCCCGAAAATGAGGTTTCTAATAAACATGGCGAATTTTTAAAACTATAGCGACATAATTTGACGAGTGTGTTCTTTTTGTAAATATACTAATGTAATGTGCGTTAAATAGTTTCCAAAAAAAAAAAAGAATAGCCGTAACTCGCTGTAACTCATTTGAAGCGCAGGTAGGCAGGCCCCTTAATGCGAGAACTAAACCAGTCAGTAAGGAAACTTAACTGTCTCGCATGACTTCAGTGAAATATCACATTTCTGAGAGCATGACGTGTTGTATGTACAGTACATGTGTGATGCTATGTATGTCAATATTTACAGTTGTAAGATGAACCTGTGACATACACTTCGCCATACAAGTAGGCTACATATTGTCCTGCGTATTGTTAAACCTATTATCAACCAGGGTCGCTACAGAACATCACGATCAAGTGTCTCTGACTTAACAAGTTTTACAATGACAATTAAAGCATTCCCGGTCTTTTTTTTATGCATTAAATCACAAAAATCTAACTTTAAAAAGTCGGAAAATTTAAATGACTTTCCCCTGTGTTCCCTGACCACTTGCAACTTTCATGGCTTTTCCAGATTTTCCTTCACTCCAGAACTGAATTAGTGAATATTCACTGATTCACGCTTATGATGGAGCAGTTTCAACAATTTGAATCAGTGAATGTAGTCACTGTTTAATTTGTGAATATTCACAGATTTCCTTCAAGAGTGCCAACATCTCACAAGTTAATCAGTGAATATTCACAGATTTCCTTCAAGAGTGCCAACATCTCACAAGTTAATCAGTGAATATTCACAGATTTCCTACAAGAGTGCCAACATCTCACAAGTTAATCAGTGAATATTCACAGATTTCCTTTAAGAGTGCCAACATCTCACAAGTTAATCAGTGAATATTCACCGGGTTTTCCAGTTGTTTTCAAAGAACAGTTTTCACTTATTGAATCAGTGAAAAATTACTGGAAAATCTGTGGCCATTCACTAATTACCTCGTGGAATGTTGGCACTCTTTATCAGAATCAGCGAATAGTCACCGACTTCACAGTGGATTTTTTTTTCTGATTCAGTTTGTTGAAACGCTCAATTCATCGGCGTGAATAAGTGAATATTCACTAATTCAGATTTAGTGTTATTCTCCAGGCTTATAGTAACCTTGTTAACAGTTATTGTCCTTAAGTAAGTATCAAATGTTACCAAGTTACATGAAACACAGTATATTTGACAACCCTGGTCAGCAGACAAGTGTACAGACGCAGGTCAGGGTAAATATAGCCTTGTAAATATAACCTTGCCAACAAGAATATTCAAACACTCATGCGTTACCAATACAGCTCACGGTACAGTCTGTATACTAACACTGCTATGCTTGTACTAACAAGTTGCGGTTATGTATGATTAGCTGGAAGGGAGAGTGAAAACTACTTGCGAAGTACTCATATGAACGTGAAGAGCGTATGAGAAGAAGTGCACTATATATATATATATATATATATATATATATTTATTTATTTGTGAATGTCATCAAAGAAGTAAGTCTAGAGAGCTGTATGTGTATATGAGCATCTATAACTTTCTACTTCAGGTATTCATAAATTAACCCGAGTGAAGTTATTCACACGTCGTACAAGCGACTACAACTAACATGATCGACTTCTTCCTAAACTTACGGTGTTAACCTTGCACAAAGGATACGACATTGTCAGCAGACGATATACAAGTGGCGTAGAAATATCCCTATACTAGACAAAAATCAAAGCCACTGCGAAGTAAAATTATTTTACATATATTCTATACTTTTACATATTTTTAATATCTATGCTGACATATCTTACGTAACCAGCAGCCTGTGACAGAAGCTGTACTATTACTGTTTTGTTCAAAAACGTCTACAGAAAGTAGTTAAGGGCGCGGTTAACCTCAGTTTTCAACGACTTTTTATATTTTTATATTTGTACCAACTATTTTTTTTCTTATTTTAGACGTAAATTGTGACTAAATCTTCCGCTTAGAAAATTGTTGTATCTCTCATAGATTTTTCGCGTAATGAGTCGTAAACGTCAACATTTTCACTTTACGGTTTTATGTACGCCACTAAAACCAACAGACTTACCAAACCGAAAAAAATTCACAGTGTTTAAGAATGTTGTAGTCTATGATTTAAAATATATAGAAACAAAAATTAATATTTTTTTGTATTATTAAAAACCATTTAAAATTTTTAAATTTTCATTTGAAATACACAATTTATTATTAAATACAAAAATATTTTATTTTTTGTTTCTATATGTCATTTCATAGCCTACAACATTGTTATACACTGTAAATTTTTTTGGTATGTTATGTCAGTTGGTTTTAGTGGCGTGCATAAAACCGTAAAGTGCAAATTTTGACGTTTACGACTCATTACGCGAAAACTATGAGAGATACAACAATTTTCTAAGAGGAAGATTTAGTTACAATTTATGTATAAAATAAGAAAATAAATATCTGGTACAAATATAAAAATAAAAAAATACATTGAAAACTGAGGCGAATCGCCCCCGTTAATATAACGTAGTGAGCTTTACGTCTCGTCGACAGAGAGGTCATATAGACGGCGACACACAACTTGGTACAATGACAGCAGCTGGGAGAGGAGTCAGCCATGGGCTTTGTTAAGGAATCATACCATCATTCGCCTGAAGAGATTTCGTGAAACCACGAAGAACCGAAATCAGTACGGCCGGAGCCGGGATTCGAACCCGGGCCCTTCCCAATGTGAGTACAACGTATTACCGCAGCATCACTTCGTTCTGTCTAACAAGACAGTTAACAAACAAACATAATTACAGCGACTTGGGTTACATTTTACACCGTACCTTATTCAACTCAAGGATAAAAATAAAAGCAAAGTTTAGAATGTTAAGTTAGCAAAATTCCGTTAAGTTAAGGAAAACGTTGTTATACAGTATTAAAAGAAAACCGTTTTCTCAGCAGCGGAAATTTTCGAGTGTATCTCTGAAGTTTCAGAGAATGTATTCTTCCACTTTCGAAAACTCATTCAATTATTAGTTGTGTGTGTGTGTGTGTGTGTGTAGAGAGAGAGAGAGAGAGAGAGAGAGAGAGAGAGAGAGAGAAAAAGAGAGAGAGAATGTATGTATATGGGTACGAAAAGTAGACGAAACAAAATGCGTTTAGTTTGGATTGTGTAAGGTGCAAAAAGAGAATGTTAATAATAATTATATATATGCAAGTTTTCCTGAAACTAAATTCATTACTTACAATTCTTAGGAACAATGTTACCCTTGTAGGCATTTCTTGTAACATTTTCTTAGAGTAAAGGTTTTTTTTTTACATTTTATATTTCAAGCATAATAACATGTCTAAAAATCTTGCAGTTTATTAACTTATTTGTAATAAATATTAACAGAAACCAATAAAATAATAAAACTAAAAAAAAATCTCTTCAAAGATAATTGTAAACATAAAAAAAATCAAAAGTAGTTTAATTTCCATTTTTTTTAATCCAAAATATTTCCAAGAGCAAAGGCGTTCCTTATCTACAGCATATTATTTTTCGGTATAAATTAATTAATTAATTTAGATAACTAACTAAAACGGTACAATTTAAATTTTGGCATGTCAGTATGTACGTTTGTTTATACGATGAAAATGATAACAGAGGTCAAGTCACAAAGTTTTTTAACAGTGTTCGATTACATGTGTATTTGTATATATGTGTGTATGTGTATATATATTTTTTTTTTTTTCCCCGAACAGCCTTAACATACCAATTTCACAATAGATAAATAAAACTGTATACATTTTGGTAACGATAGTTATTCCCATAAACATTAACAGTAAACACAAGTAACATGTTTGTGAACCGATCATGCGTCATTTAAACTTCGTTAGATAATGTTTGTGTAAATGTTCTAGTTGCTCTGCAGTATTTCAATGTCTAGATAAAGTGTAATGTTGGTATAGATAATACGTCGCCGCAGGTGGACGAAGAGACGTGTATCTGCGAGCTTGCTACTTGGCAACGTTGTAGCTTCAAGAAACTCACCTGAATGTGACTTACAACAGATCCACCTCACGTAACTGAAATGTTCCCAAACAATGACAGTTTGCCATTGCGACCATACAACGTAGTGTGTATTTAACTGAGCCAAGTAAATAATGCTATATATTTAAACACTCACTTACCTACACCACGCGCGGGGAGATGCTAGCTAGGGGAAGCCATACTGGTCTTCTGTACGCTAGGTTAATTATTATTCCAACATTTTTTAAAGATAAATTTATGCGTATTACTGACTCACACAGCTGTCCAACGAAAATAGTATCCTATCATTACATCTTTTGCACATTAATTCAAACATTTTGGCTTTATATTTTCCTCCCCGAGTTATATATATATATATATATATATATATATATATATATATATAAACACATAATTCACACTGTAATAATAATAATTACAGTAGTATACGGTCACTGTTAACACTCACTTATATGTTTTTTCCAGACTATATATACACACATACATATAAATGACTTGACAAGTACACACAAGTATGTACGAACAAATATAAACATGCAAATCTGACAACCAGCCCAGAGAAGCACTCGGACCTCAACAATCTTTTATAAGCCTATTGTTAGACACTTCAAATACTTATGTTGTATGAATGTGCAACAATTTATCTCGGAAGTAAAGTGCGTGACTATGTTTACATTAAATACTGTGAATGCATATATATTAGCTGAAAATATATGTGTGAATGTCCAAGTGCTCAATACATAATGTACGGCCTACACAACTCCTCTCCCAGTACCTCATACTAAGGTAAGTATATGTGCGGTGAGAGCGGATGTAGTCTACACACGTCTCCAGACCAGCCTATGACTGCCTCGCTCTGACCAGTTAAGTGACAAGTTGCTGCCGAGTTGACCAAAATTACAAGGCTTCCTCTCCACTCAACCACACGCACTTATCCTTCCTGCATATATAAATACATCTCATCCCGTATGTGCGCTCACATTGCAGTATCATATTTCATTCAGCACACACGAGACCCTGAATTAATTATCAATTCTAGAACGTACTACCGTCAGTAGTTGGATTATGTATGTCCGGGAGCAGTGGGTTGTGGGTGAGGAGCCGAGGAGCCACCGCCGCCATCTTGGATGACGTCACCGCCGCCATCTTGGATGACGTCACCGCGGCCATCTTGTTTCCGGCCGCCATCTTGTTTCCAGCCGCCATCTTGTT
Organism: Medauroidea extradentata; assembly: GCA_003012365.1. Lineage (NCBI taxonomy): Eukaryota > Metazoa > Arthropoda > Insecta > Phasmatodea > Phasmatidae > Medauroidea > Medauroidea extradentata. The sequence goes on along the minus strand of PNEQ01120423.1, from coordinate 40 downwards.
TCCGGCCGCCATATTGGATTACGTCACTTTCAAAATTTTC
>PNEQ01120422.1:0-18061 GCA_003012365.1 Medauroidea extradentata | reverse complement strand
ACATTACGTAGCTAAATTATTATAACACAACATATTTCAATAAAAAAATTAGTTCGAAATGACAATACTGTATTACAAAAGAAATAGGCAACAGACTGGGGACACTTTACCTTATTTACAAAACAAAAGAACTAAACTACGTCCATTATAAAAATAATGGTAAACAAAGAGGGTGGTGCCAAACAAAATGGCACAGTACATATTGAATCTCCACACAGAAGACTATGAGGATTCTGGGGGACCTACATTTTACAACGTAACTAAGTCTCTAAAAAAAATCAATGAATGGGATTGACTTGAGCAAAACCACTAGCTACAAGCGTAGTATTTTTAGCCTTTCTATCCTTCCATTTGGATAACATTTTGCCTTCAATTTTACATTGTTGCATGACTGACTTTATGGCATCTTCCACTAGACCCAGTGTATAATTAAACTGATTTATATTTAACCTGAAAAACTCAAAAAGTTTGTTTTTCATTAAATGTATGTTCTTAACAATTTTATGAAAACCTTTGTGTCTTAATTTGAGCACATAATATCCGTCACAATTCTTGTAGCTGGACTTCAATAACAACTGTAAAAGCTTATCATCTTCGTCCAGCATTAACAACGGAAGAATGCCACTTGCATTCATTGCTGGCTGGAATACAGCTAATAAAATGTACATGTTGTGTCTACAGTCGTGGCATAGTAATTGCTGTTTTCAGGTGTGCCTTACGAATTGATTAATCGCAAGGGCCACACAGCTTTTACCGTAGAAAATTTTTAAAATTTTATTTTTTATGGTACTTTTGGCTGATTGTTCTTTTTTTTTTTTTTTTTATCTCTGTGCTAGAAGCTGGCACCAAGGCATTCTACCACCAAAGTTCTTTCCCCCCTGTCGTCAGGCTGATGACAGCCAATGTGCGTGTGTGCGCATGTGTGTGAAATAGAGAGAGATAAGAAATAATAGTGGGAGATAAGCTAGGGAGGTAGCGAGCAGAAGTAGTCGTTCAGCCGATATAGTCTCAACACAACAGCAATAGAAAAGCTGCACGTAGCCACACGCATCTCCGTGATGTTTACATTGAAAAATAGCGTAATGTCTGTGTGTCACAGTGTGGGCAACCAGCTGCTAGCGTGATAGTTCGCTCTCTTCTTACAAAGTTCCAAAGAAACAAAAATAATTTTCCTCTTATACACGAGTAAATACGTTAATGTAATTAACAATCCTTCTGGTTCACTGTATTGTAATAAGTTGTGTGGACACATTTTAACATTACAGATTTTTAAAATGTAATTTTATGAATATAAACTCAATCACAAAACATGTAATTTACAGCTTAATTCTAATATAAATTGTTACATCAAAAAACAATAAATTTTGATCATGTTCTGCAGAGTTGAATGGGAGTCTTTTTCACACTTACTCACACCACTCAAAGATTGTCAGGGTCGTCCACACCTCCGTAGCTTCTCCTCGATCTGCTGGTCCCGTCTCGTCTCTCACTGCCAAAGTCCATTGCGAACACTCGCCAGGTGAATGCCGCACTCACTCTCTCTGTGCGTACAGTGGGTCAGTATTTATAGTCATCCACGACTATGCCCAGAATATTCTGAGACCTCGCTAACCATGCTGGTTTACGTAAGTTGAACATTCTAGGTGTGGCGAGAGAACATTCAGTTACGTCAGAGCTGAATTCTTGTCCCGGATGACTGACAGGTGCCCACCCACTCAGAACGCCTGTGATGTCAGCTGGATGTGAGTAGCCTGTGTCGTCAGGGGTGGGATGATGAAGAAGGCAGTGGGGCGCAGTCCATTGACTTGTCGCGTGACTGAAGATAGCGAGGCAGAGGAAGGGGAAAGAGGAGGGGCATAGTCTGCTGTCTCGATGATGAGGCTGTAGGTAGTGAGCAGCAAGAGGGGAAAGCGGCGCGGCCTACCAGGCGACCCTGCCCAGCACCTTCGAGAGCGCTGACTTGTTACACTGCCCCCTCCGTAAGTCTGTTCATCCCGAACAGACCCTTAACTTCTGGACCTTCATAAAATGCCAGTTTATCAATGTGGACAATCTTGGGTTTAGCCCGAGATCTACTGCGCTATATCCTGAAGACTACGTGATTTGAGTCATTATGTAATCTTATAAGGGCCTTCTCAGTTTTTCTGAAGCTTGGGGCAGTATCCCTTCAGTCTTAGCGGGTTATACAACCAAACCCTTTGCCCTTCTTTAAATTGCTCAGCTGAGGCCCTTTAAATATATCTGGTCTTCATTCGGTCAGTATTAATTCTGAGATGCTGCCAAGTAAAGTCATGTATACCCACTAACTTTCTACGTAGTTTGCTGGCATGTTCTGGGGTGGCTACTTCTTCAGGTGGTCATCCAAACAGTAGGTAGCTAGGGAGACAGAGCTTGTCACACACAGGACTCGTACACAGAATGTCGTACTCGCCAAGCATACGATAAACATACAAGATGAACTCTTGGAAAATGGGGTATCTCACTTGGCCCATAGGAACAAACAATGTCCGCTTCTTCTCGTTATATCGCAGGCTTACTCGCCTTTTGACTTTTTTCTTTTTAACAAATTAGGTTGTAAAATTCCGAATTTTGGTTTGTATATGATTAATTTGGAGGAATTAAACAGGTTTGGCTGCTGTTTTAATCAAAAGCAATGAAAAAATACCAACAAATAATTATTCATCAACATTCTTGATTTATTATAGAAAGTACTTTCAAACAAAGTTTTACAAATCCTTCACAGCCTTGTAATACATGAAATCACTTGCTTTGTCCACTCAGGAACTCACAATTTAAAGAACAGACCAAAAAATTTTTTGAAGAAAATTAATTTAGCACTGACAATGTCCACACGAAGATTATAGAGTTCCCACATCATAATACGCAGAAGAAGAGTACTGGGTGGTGGAAACCATACCCAGATGCCTTAATGGCCACGTGCACAGAAGGAAGAAAAATTTAGTAGAGTTCAAATAAGTCCGAAATATGTTGCAAATAAAAAACGACCGCGGGCGCTACCTGTGCATGTTAAGTTTGCCACTCAAGTTTACATCAATACATTTATGGTTTACTTCACTACTTCATATTTAGAAGGCTACACGGACCGGGCTTACACCCTAACTGCGTCCGGACATCCTGAGTACCGGGGAACAACCTTACAAAACCAAGTGTGTCGCTGCTAGCATCCCTCTCGCCTGACCTTCAACTGCAGCGCTCATATTAGCCACCCAATACACACTCCACCCTCTAGACTCTCTAGAGATTAAATGAAACCCACGCCTCTTTGTAATTGGGCATCCAGCAAACCTAGTTGTGCAATACTTGCAAACAAGGACCTCTGCTTATTGCTATCCGACCAACCGGCCATAACTGGATAAATCTAAACCCTCGCACTCACCTGCCTATAAAAAAAAGTCTGCTTTTTCTGAGAGTTCCCAAAGCAGAACAACACATATACCCACATGCATAAAAAACTTAATTTTAATTAAATTGGTTCCTTTAGTTGAATAATTATTACACGTATAGTTAAATTTAACATCAGCATGTATATATATAGAAATAAAAAATATAATAGGATTTAGAAATACTAAGAATAAATAATTACATTTATCTCGTATCCCAACAGAAAATGAAAAACCTACAATGTTACAGGCTCTCTTCCAAATAACATCTTCGAAGGTGTTACCCTTGTAGATTCGTGAAATGCTGAACGGTAGGCTAGCAGAAATAAAGTGATCTTGACATATCAATACTTTTGGCTTTGTGACACAAATATTGACAGGAACTGTTCCAAAGTGTGGTTAAGTCTTTCAACCATCCTGTCTGGCTGAGGATGCAGTACTGTGGTTTGTGTCTTCTTCATACCCAGAATCCTGGTCTCCTCTTGGAATAAGGTAGCCTCGAAATTTTGTCCTTGATCTGAATGTAGTTGAAGTGGCACCCCAAATCTCGAGAAGATATGTTCAAGTGCTTCGTCCACTATATAGGCTTTTTTGGTTTGGAATTGGTATTACCTCTGGCCACTTAGTAAATATTCATGGGCTATGAGGAGATATCATTTTTCCCTTTTAGTGGTTAGTAAGGTGCCCAAAATATCTACACCCATACTTTCAAAGGGTGCAGTGACATTGTATTTCTGAAAGTGACCTTTTCCCTAAATTCTTGGTCCTTTTTGTGCTGCGCAGGTGTCACACATGCGGCACCACTTCTCCACTTCCTCCCGACAATGGAGCCAATCGAACCTTAGGCAAACTTTGTTGAGTGTTTTATTGATGCCGAAATGTCCACTAGTTGCAGTGTTGTATTGTTCCTTCAGCACTTCGAGAACTCTACTGTCTGGCAAGGCAAGTTGAAACCGTATTTGTTTTCCATTATTGCTCCCCCACCTATACAACACACTATTTCTAAGGATGAGGGAATTCCACTGGGACCAATATGATTGGACTATGGCCCCTAGACTAAATATCTCCTCCCAACTTGGTCATCAATCTTTTTCCTTCCACTCCAGTAGAGGGTGCAGATTGGGGTCACTTCTGTTTTCCTTGTTTCCTCATCACTCCATAATGGTCTCTGGTTACCAGAAGTATCTTCTCGGATGTGGGTCCTGTGTACAATTATGAACTCGTTATTACTTACTTCTTGGCACTCACAGTGTCGACAAGATGGTTCACAGGGTCTCCATGAGAAGGCATCTGCATAGCTGTGAAGACGGCCAGGTCTATGACCAGGTCTGTGCTGCATTTCAAAATTATATTCCTGATGATGTGGTATTCAACGTGCTATCTTCCCTTGAAATTTAATAACCATCTTAATGAAGCATTATGCTACAAAATGCCTTCCATAAAGATAAGAATGAAGGTGGGAAATTACCTTCACAACAGCTAACAGCTTTCTGTGAGTCACGCAGTAATTCCTTTCAGGCTTATGAAGTACTTTGTTGAAATACTCAAGTGGCCTCTCCTTTCCTTCCTGAACTTGGACAACATAGCACCAATATCAACATCACTAGCATCAGTATTAAGGATGAACTAGCCCTTACTGTTACCAAAACCTAGGAATTGATGTGATGTCAATATTTCCTTTATCCTCGCCAAGGCAGCCTCACATTCAGGGGTCCAATAAAATTTTCTTCTTCCTTCTGTTAATTCATGCAATGACTTAGCAATTGTTGTGAATATGCACACAGGCTAGGAAACTTCTAACTTCAGTTTTGTCTGCTGGTCGAGGCCAATCTCTGATGGATTTAGACTTCCTCCGGGCCTGTTTCTATCCCATGGGCCGACACTACATGGCCCAAGAAATTAACTTTCTGCTGAAACAGATTATATTTCTTAGGGACTAATTTCAGGTTGGCTGCAGAAATTTTACGGAATACAGCATCAATGCGCGTTAGATGTTCTTTTAATATGCTGCCGGTTACGATAATGTCATCTAGGTAAACCTGACAGGAGTCTAGTGGGAGGACCTTTTCCATTAGACGCTCAAAGGTTGCAGGGGAATTGCATAGCCCTAATGGCATAACTTTAAACTGCCAGGTTCCTTTCCCTGTAGGCTACAGAAGGTAGTCTTTTCCCGATCCTCTGTGGCCACTTAACACTGCCAATACCTGCTCTTCAGGTCCAAGGTCGAAATCCATCATGCCCCTGCTAGACTGTGTATGGTGTCGTCTATCCTAGGTGGAGGGTAAGAATCCTTTTTAGTCACATCATTCAGCTGATAGTAATCAACACAAAATCTCGGAGACCCATTTTTCTTCTTTACTAACACAACCGGAGAGGAACATGGGCTGATTGAAGGTTCTGTTACATCTAGGTCCTTCATCTCTTTAAGGATACTATCTATCGGGCGGGCCTCACCTGTGTCAATGTGATGGAATGTGACATTGGTCCTGCCTAGGTCATTTGGCCCACACGAGAAAGCATTTTGGTTTCTCTGTAATAGTTTAGCTACAGCTCTCCCCTGTTGCCAGTTTAGGTTTTCTATTGTTCTCTTTTAGAGTTCCTCTAATGCATCAGGTAATACACCCTCATTGTTAGGCGGCCGTAGGACTTCAGGAGTACTGGGCAGGATTTGTGAAACCTGCTTACGAACTCCTATTATAGCTTCTTCCTCTAGCTTGACTGCTTTGTCAGACAAGTTCATCCTGACCAGCAAACTGTCAGATAAAGGATTGACTAATGTTCTAGCTGTTAGAATACCATCTGGCAGGCCGCTTCCTTTAATCACTGGCTCAATCAGTCTTAACTAGCCTGACAGATTTCCTTCTGCATCGACCTGGGATAACCACTTCACTTGAAGCAGGTAGTAATGTGGATTGACAACATACTAATGGTCCCTCTTTCTGGTGAGGACAAATCTTCACTAGACAATACCACCAACTCGGCATTGCCTATTCGCAGTACCCCAAGTTGAGTATCAATACAACACCCCAACCTAGCAACACATCTAGTCCCGAGAGACCTTCATCCTATTTCGGCTATGTACACATTATGCTCTATACTGACATCACAAAGTTTTAAACACATCATGCTCTATGCTGACATCACAAAATTTTAAAAGCACTCTCTTGTTCTTACTGGTGTGGTCTGTCGAGTTACAGTGGTCAGATAGCACTCTACAACACTCCCATGGTCTGGCAATCGCTGGGGGAAAGACCCTATGATGTCCGGCCTCACTACTGTTATTGTCGCCCCTGTGCCAACGACTGTCCGACAAGAAACATAATTTAGGCTCCCTTCCACCAGTATGGCATGTGAGTCCTGCTTTACTGAGTGTACTTGTAGGAACACTAGGGCCTTCCCTCCAGCTATCACCGACCGTTATCCCTCAAGGTCAGTGTTTACAAGTTTCCCGAGGACATGCTCTCATCTGAGTCTCTCTTCCTGTTCCCCCTTTGTTGATGTAGCTGGTGATGTTAAGGGCAGTTGGCTTTCAGGTGTTCTGGCTGTCCACAAAACCAACATTCAGCCTGTCTGGTCGGTTGGCTGCGTGGCTCTGTTGCACGAACTTGAGCTGTGATTCCTTCATGGTGTTCTCTATACTCTTCAACGTCTCCCTGAGGCTGTCGTTGTCGCCCTCCTCCCCCAGGGTTATGGCCCGCACCAGATGCTGCACACAGTTACCTGCCTTACCGACTCCATCTCAAGCGCTCGGGCCAGGGCATCTTGTATGTTGTGTGGCGCAGCCAGGCGCACTACCTGCAACACCTCTACATCCGCTATGGCGTCAATGAAGAAGCCGACAGCAATGACGTCACGGGCCTCCTCAGGGCACCCCTACAGGGACAGGTGGACCAGCCACACAATGTCCTGCCACAGCTCTTGTAGTGACTCCCCTGGTCGCTGTGTGCGGCTCTGCAGCCTGGCGTGGTGCATGTTGCAGGCTCCTGTCGCCGAAGTGCAGCTCCAGCACCAATATCAGGGGGCGTACTCTAGTCGGTGTTGTTCGGGCAGTGACTGTAGTATACTCAATGCAGGACCCCTCAGTACTTCTGTTAGGTAATAGGTGTGCTGCTCTTTGGTCCAGCTATTCAGGGTAGCGACGATCTCGGATTGATGCCGGTATTCCCGCCAAGAGGTCTTGACTATCGTAGGGAGCAGGCTAAATGGTAACTCCCTTCCTGACACCTGGTGAACTGGAACCAGCACTAATTGACTGTTTGGGCAGTGTTGTGCTGGCAGTGATGGCAATGATGGCGTGCTTATCATCAATACCTTCTGCTGCTGCACTGGTTGATAGCTCTGCGTTCGTCACACTGCTTCCGACTTTGTGACCATCATAGATCTGACTTTGGCAATGGATTTCAATAAGGTCTTTACACGTACTTTACACTTAAAATTCATTTCACAGAAACCATCAAGGGTAATGGGAACTAAATAAAAGCCCATTCATTTTAAATTATGACTAGAGCTGGTGATTTTTGGTGAAAAGAATTATGCATCATGTTGTGTAAGTACCTCACGCTCGCATCTGCACCTCTGCTTCATGGCTATTGGTAGAGTGTATTTGTGCAGAGGTATGGCTCACTTGACTGTGCCAATGAGAATAAGGTTGCTACGACATTACACGTATATGATTTGCGAGTAGATCCCCAAGACTTAGAGAGTGAAAACAACCAGTCATTGACAATGAAGCAAAGCTGCAGAAGTGCACACGAGGCATTGAAATAAAATGTTGCCTAATTCTTTTCACCAAAAATCACTGGCTCTAATTATGACTCATTTGACTTATATTTTTTATTTAAATGCGAGGCCAGGGGGCAAAAGCTTCTTTTTGTCACCACCCTTCCCAATTGACTAAGCCCTGGTTTTTTCTATACCGCGCCTGCTTCCGTAGTGTAGTCGGTTAGGCGCCGGTTTATGATGCGAGAGGCTCTGGGTTCGAATCCGGGCTCGGGCATGGATGTTGTATTGTCCTTTCACATCACTTCATCTTCATCGGCTCTTTTACGACCTCGTTGTTAAAGGGTCGCAAAACCCTCTCACCACCTTTTCTACATCAAAACGCAAGGCAATGACTTTTAATTGTTATTTTTTAAAGTCCGGAACAATTTGTTTTGCAATTCTGAATTCATTGCACATACCAGAACAAAATTTATTTCCGTTAAGGTGTCATTGTGACTGGTAGTTACCGTCCATTTCACAAGCACCACACTGCAATGTTTGTTTATGATGCATGTGTGTGCCTGGCTTGTGCAATGAAAAGGGAGGAAAGATAAAGAAGTGGGGTCGTGCTGAATTGGATCTCCATTCACACGCCTCACTAGCAACATTTAGCCACACGGAACTTGTCAGATTTTTTACCTGGGATTATTAAGATGCCTCCCTACCTGCGCTTCAATTGCATTGGAGCGAGTTACGAATATTTTTTTATAAGAAACTACGTAACGCACATTGTATTTGTATATCTACGAAAAGAAGACACACTTTAAACTGTGTCGCTACTGTTAAAAATATTTGGCACGTTTGTTTAAATCATTATTTTCCAACCCCTCAAAATGGTCAAAAATGGGTTTTCCAGACTGCCGTATCTGTAAAAATAACAACCGGGTTCGAAAAACACTACTATAGAAACAAGTGTTAGACCTTTAACTATGTTGGTCACAAATAAAATTACGTGGTCACCGCTTAAAGTCCCATAGGAAAGAGGATAATAGTAAAGTACTGCACATGAGCTGAGTAGCTTGTGCGGAGAGGTGATATGTATTACATATCTCGGTCAACGGCAACCGTACCACTCCTGCCTCACACACACAAATGCAGTCTATCTAGGGGGGCCGGTAAAGGTTAAGTAGCAATGAAAAACTATGTTATAAAGCTTAATACTGTTCTAAAATATAATGTGATAGATTTAAATTATGCAGACACAATTTTCGTATGCCTTTTAACCAAATTATTATTTTTATTTTTCCAAGTCGAGTTATTTGAAGTCTGGGACATGGAGGTCCAGGTCATCGAGGGTTCACTGTAGTGAGAAAAGAGGCACTGTATGCAAGGTGTGCTTCATATTCATGCGAAGTGATTGTGCACTCCTGCCCACTAAACAATTTATAGACTAAACTGTTGCTGTTAATGAACAATTACAATGACATTATTTAATTACTGTGATGTTAAATGTAAAGGTACATTGTAAACGACATACGTAAGAAGAGTCACTCGCAACTTTTAAAGCCTCTGTTAGTAAACATTTGCTTCAACTTGCTCACCAACGTAATTATCAGCTCCACAACCCTGATTTCTGCTGTAAAGTTTTAAAATAATATGACTGGCATTGTAAAATATTTTGTTGCAGATGTGGTGGCATATGTGGAAGTGAGAAGTAATGGGGAAGACAGGTCTGCTGGAGTCAAGTCTCATCTTCAAGAGCTGGGAGCCACTGTTGTTGACAGACTGAGCAAGAGGGTACAAATTATATTGTTACTACCGTACTTTAGTTGTTTGTATTTCTTTTGAGTTTATTTTCCAAAGGTTTTTGTGGGGTTAATTTCCTATATGACAATTAGATTTTTAGTTGGTTGTAGGACTTGGGGGTTACGTCATTGGTGTTTTGTAAATTTATCTATGTACTTACCCATAATTGTCTGTCTATGGTCCATACAGTATAAGAATGCCATTATTTGACAGATCATAAGAAAGTAGGACTATATAAACAAAAACATTGTGTAGCCTTCCACCACCTTGTGCTTTCCAGCTGACAATCAAATCATGTCAACAGTTAAGGTATATGATTTCAATAAAATCCAAAATGTTTCGTGATTTTCTTTAATTATTTTTTAGATCTCAGACATGTAATTTGTTTTCAATACTGGCTGCACATTAATCTTACTACGGTTAGGTGGACAGCGTTATTGGAAAATTATTTCATATTACAGTAATGGATTTCCAACTCAATTGATATAATAACTCAGTTAATATAATCATTCAAGATTTAACATTATTTATCATATATTTTCCTAGAAGTGCTCAAAATTGTTGTAACGTTTAAGGTATCACCAAATATAAAAAATGTGTATGGGTAACTTATATAGTAATTTGTACATCTGTTTTTATATTTTTACTTGACACCTATAACGTTTAAATAACAACAGCTTATTTTGTTATAAGAAACTGAAGTTACGAGAGCACATGACAGTGAAAATAAACATTTTTAAACTAAAATAAGTTAATACATACAGGCATTGTTACATTTATTTTTCTTGCTGCCTTAAATTTGGTTCTGCGTTATCAGATCATATATTTTAAGTTTCAAGTAGTAGACTATCAAAAAAAAACTTACCTTTTGTGGTACCGGTAGGGCCTACCTTCGAAATTAAAACAAATTTAATATCAGTGTTCTTATCACTGTCGTGTCACTCACTATACTTAAAAACACTTGGAAACTTATTTCTTGTAGACTACATAGTAAAAATTTGCACTCTTACAACCTTAATGGAATCAACACATCAACATAAAGTGTAAGTAATAATAAACAAACATAGGTAGGCCTAATGGCCCAGATCAGCTTTAAATCATTTTGGTAATAAATATGATTAAACAAGTATACTTTAATGACTGGGAAATTCATAGGCTTAGATCTTCTGGCCTTTTCTTTTGTTGATAATATGTAGACTCACATTTTCGCAGTTCAGGCACAAATTCTCATGTGGACTTGATATTAAATGGTACCACCTACTTTCTTAAAAAAACATTAAATATAGACTTTTTTTGTACAAAATTAATTTTTTGAGTCGGCACCTTGGGAAAAGCGTGTTTACATATAGGTCTACAACAAGAATTGTAAGTATTTACCCACAAATTCTGTTAAAATAAAAGGGCAGTAACAACTTTTTTTCTGTAGTACTTTTCTCTGGATGCATTACCTGCTTCTTACTTTGCAATGTTTTTGTAGACATGCCAAGCTGCCAGGCAGTCGTTATCAAGGCTGAACATTTTTCCAGTTCCTGTCTTCCAAAACACATTGTAATATTCCATTGGCGATTACAGGTTGGGTTTTTAATCCCTGCATTACAATATATTAAATATATACACATAATATTAAAATAACACCTTAAAAGAATCACAAATACACACAAACACGTGAGAAGCTCACACTCAAAATGGCACATATAAAAACAATAATTATATATTTTTGTAATTTAAAACAATGTATTAAAATTTTTAAAGTTTCATTTAAAAATGCAGTATTTTTTTATTAAATACAAAAGTATTTTATTTTTGTTTCTATATATTTCAAATCATAGCCTGCAACATTGTTATACACTGTGAATTTTTTCAGTTTGGTGTTTCAGTTGGTTTTAGTGGCGTGCATTAAACCATTAAGTGCAAATTTTGACGTTTACGACTCATTATGCAAAAACTATGAGAGCTACACAAATTTCCTAAGAGGAAGATTTAGTGACAATTCATGTCTAAAATAAAAAAAAATATCTGGTAGAAATTAAAAAATTAAAAAAAAGACATTGAAAACTGAGGTGAACAGCCCCCTTAATTGCAACAAACTAGTGTTTACACTAGTGTTTACATTTCCAGACCTGTTTTCGCTTGAGTTAATGAAAAGTAGGTTTGATTTTGTATTTCTTTTTTGTGTATAACTGAAAATTAAAATGTTTGAAATAATTTAAATAACCTTTGGGTACTACTAAAGTAATTTGCAAATATTATATTACTTTTAGTGTAGTTATACACTGACTGTTAATTTTTTTTTTGTTCAAAGTATATATACAACTTCTTTTACGTACATTTAATAGAAAATTGGTTTACGGTCTCTGGCAGGTTATGAGTGGCCATAGTAATTTGTATAAGGACATTTTGAACTACCAAAATATCTATTATATTCAAAGGTTCCTCCTCTTTCTATCAAGTATGTGTCAGATTGCAGAATATGATTTGCCCCTATAAACGGAATCTAATGCTCGTGATGGTAACCATTCGATAAAAAAAAAAAATGAATGGGTGTGACATATGAGAGGAAAGATTTGGACAGATGCTAACTCAAATATTAAATAATTTTTTGTTTGTTTTTTATTTAAATAAAGATGAATAATATTTCTATAGAAATTTTAATGAAAGATACAGAAAAATAATTGTCAAATTTAATACACCAAATTTGGAAATGTGTATATAAACTTTTAATTATACTGTGTTGTACCCGAATTACTCAACATAAAAATTTATGACGTTTTATTATTTTTTTAAATTTATTAAATGGAATAAATGATATAAATCTTGGATAAACATTTCATTGATTATAATTTTCATTTTGTTAATTGTTTTGTTTGAGAAGAAGTTTATTTCAATACCACAATAGCAGTTAATGAAAACGATATGAAATTAAAAATTTGGGAAGATGTAGAGTTTGGATTATTTGATTTGGATTCATTTCATGAATTTGTTGTTTTAAATCCATACAAAAGTATTCGTGAATTCGAAATAGAATTTCATAATAGCCGCGGGACATTTAAATTTATTGATAAATAATTTATTTATAGTTCAATTATTTTTTAAAATTTTTACAGTCTCAATTTTTAATTTTTTTATTACATTTACAGCCATTTACACTTCTTAAGTTTTAACTATGTGTGTTATCTCTTTTTTTTACAGTGATTTTTGTAAAAAATTTTGATAAGAAATCGTGAACAAATTGTCTTAATATTTTGTCTACTTTAGGGAATTTTTTTTTGTTGCAATTTTAAGCATAAAAAAGGGTCATTGGCCTGGAACGTACAAACCTTATCTACTTCTCTGATATTCGTTCATGGGAGAGTGACAAGTGCAGTGTTTATCTGTCACATTGTCAATCCTGTCCTTCGACCGTATTTTGACACACTGCAGGAACGTGTAGGACATGGTGGAATGGTGCCCGACATCCAGCCCAGCAATGGCATTTCCAAGCTGCCATGTTGAGAAGTGTTGTTAGTATGGACTACGGCCATAGAAGAACAGGTCTGGACACTCGCCTGGAAACTTGACCCCCTTGTTGTATGGCTGTAGTTCACCAAGTTACCGAGAATATGTGTTTTATTGGCGCTTCAGTTAGGGCGGTCGGACTCAAACTCTGCCCACTTCCTCCCCACTAAGATAAACAATTTATCAAAACGTATTTTTTATCAATTTATGAAATATTTCCTTCATTCACAAATTTAAGAATAGGCTCCAGCAATCTTTATTTACTTTATAAATTTAACTATGGAAAAAAGTGGACAGAGTTTGATTCCGACCGCCCGGAAAACAGCACCAAAAAGTACGACATTCTCGGTAACTTTTTGAACTACAGCCAAACAACAAGGGGGTCAAGCAAAATACATTGCTAGATAGGCGAGTGTCCAGACCTGTTCTTCTACGACCGTAGTATGGACTAAGATACCCTGCAGAGAAATTCAATGGTTGTGCAGTGTTAGACAGGTTATGTGCCTGAATCACTGCATGTGTTACTGTTCAGGGTGGTAGTACACTTCTTATTGAGGTGTCTACTTCGTTTGCTGCAGTCAATGTTCGTGGATGCCTAGGTGATTTGTATTCCAATGGGATGTTCTTGAATATATTTTGCTTTTGTATATTGTGCTATAAGACCTGTTATTAAAATTATTTAATTTTTACATGAGTGTTTCCTTTATTTTTTAGGTGACTCATGTCTTATTCAAGGAAGGCTTATTGTCTACATACAACAAGGCCATGAAATGGCACATACCACTTGTAACATTACAGTGGATAGAAGAGTGCAAGAAGCGAGAATGTGTGGTCTCAGAACGTCTTTTCCTACCAACTAATTTGGATGAGTATCAGAGCCCTGACCCTCTAAGAAAAATTAAAAGGGTAAAATACTTTCATACAGATACGAACGATGGTCAAAAGTCTAGGAAAGCTAAGATGAAGAGGTTAGAGAAACTTACGGTGGCACAAGCTGAGACTGATGCATCTACTGAAACTGATACTGACAGTCTAATAGGGTACCAAGATAAAACTGAAGACAAGGATATGAGCCATGAGAACAGACTGCTACACACACTACAAAGATTGGTGGAATCTGGTGAAGGAAGCAGTCGGCAAGATGAGAGTTCTAGCCCAATGAGCGATGATGAAATGTGCATACCTTTGGCTGTCCGTTTGCTTCGCCAATTACAGAATAGTGATAATAGAAAACATGACTCTAAAGATCTTGATAAAAATATGAGTGTTAGGCCTGTAGACAATGATAAAAAAAAGTTTGTAAATAGTGAGAAGAGTAAAGGGAGTGAGAATATATCTCCACCACGTCACACTAATTCAAAATCAAGGAAAAAATTGTGTTTGTCATCTGAGAAGAGCGCTGTTCCAAAGCTAAACGAGATGAGGGATAGTGTATCTAGTCATGAATGCAATTCTGTTCGGTTACCTGTAGAAACTGCTTCACTAAAGGGAACTGTAATTCAGGGTGAACAGTTAGAGCAACTTCCTGGCGACGACAACTTGGTGAACAGTGTCGTTAACAGCACTTTTAATTCTAGTTTGGTGTCATGTTCTTCTAAAGGCAAAGGTCGAAAAAGGAAACTCATGCCTCTGTCACAGTCTAGCTCTCCCACAGTAGCTGATACAACCCTACTGACTCAAGATTCCCCTCCATGTTTACCTGGAACAAATAAAAGGAGAAGAATGTGCTCTCGAATATCAGAAGAAATGGAGCTTACACAATGTGTGCCTGCAAGTAACAGTGCCACCACATCTTTCACTTGCTCAGATAAGCCACAAACTACACAATCTTCTGTCTTGAAGAGGAACAAGAGGCATCTGACAAGGCGGTCGATTGCTGTGCCATCGCCCAGTCAGTCTCCTCAGCTGGTTCTTACCCGCAGGAGCTCGGGCGTATTCATCAAAGTGAAAACAAAGCAGGAGAGGATGTCCAGACACTTCCCTACAATGGTTCTTACATCGTTTTCGAGACAGTAAGTTGCCACATTTTCCTACTTACCCTTGAGTCATGTAGTGCATGTTGATTAAAATTCAAGGCTCATAATAATAACAAAAAAGCTTGGAGCATGGAGCTGCCTTACTAGCAGTTAGATAAATAGGCCTTGATTACCATTTCTTGATCATTAATGACAAAACTTTGTTGTTTGTTAATATGTTAAGAAATATTTTTTGACTATGTCTGGTTTCACAATATGTTGTGGCCTTTGTAGTGTGGATGCTGTTACTCTGTGTTAAAAGGCACAAGTCTGCAACATTGCAGTTTTGTAGTTAAGGTATGAAAGTTATGTATCTGTATATTAACTATTTATTTACAGTTACTTGTGTGTATTAGCAATAAGTATTTTATTTGGCTTTAGTATTTACTATTACACAGACAGTTGTCACTAATGTTACTAGTAAACAAATAAAGCCTGTTGCCATGTTTGTGTCTCTGCACATAGCCTATGTGCATACAAAGTACTCAACAAGAAGTTAAGGGTCTTCAAGTGGGTGAAAATTACAATTTTATGTTTGTATGAAATATTTATAGACGTTACTTGGGAGTACATTTTCCTCTTACAAGAAAAAAAAACTCGTTTCTAGTTTTCCCATTATGGCATTTCAAAGTCAAAATTTGCATATTTTGATTTACTTCATACAAAACTTGAAAACCAGTGAACATAATGAAATGGAAAAAAATCACATCAAAACTAGATGACACCATTTACAGCTTGATTCATTTATAAACACATTACAAATAATTTTTGTATTTTAAAAAAATTAAAAAATTTGCTCATTTTTTTGTTACTTTGAACAATTTTTTTAAAAGTGTTTTTGATAATGCTTCATGCTGTAGACCATTTTGATGAGATTTTTTCCATTTAATTATGTTTACTGGTTTTTAAGTTTTGTATGAAGCAAAAATATGCAAATTTTGACTTTGAAATACTGTTGTGGAATAACAGGCTGAGCAATTTTTTTTTCTGTAAGAGGGAAATGTACTCTAAAGTAATGTCTACGAAACTAATCCGCTTTTATACAAATATAAAGTTATGATTTTTCCCCACTTGAACACCCTTAACTGTGTGGCAAAATATAGACTAATTAAACGGTAAACCATATAATGCCACTGTAAATTATTGGGAGGTGACTTCACTTAAGTAAAGCTGAAAATAAAATGTATCATTTGTCCCTTTTGATCACTGTTGCTAAACATCATTTAGCTCCTGTTCTTTTGACTGCAAAGAGTGTCATTGCAATTCAGCTACTATCTGGGCTTGTCGTAACAAAACCAGCTATTAGCACACTTTAACTAATACTAAGCCACCTTCAGCTCTGCATTAAGTTCTCTCTAAACATTACCATGTTTAAAGTTGTTCTGATGTTGTGTAGTGTTGTAATGTACGTAATGTTGGTTACCAATTTGTTTAATGCAGCCTAAAAACTTGGATTGCCATTTTTTTTACAGTGTACAGGTTACTTTTCAAGTATCAGAATACTCGTGTGTAAAAATAAGACCTTATTCATTAAATTGTATAAATAAGTAATGGTCATGTCCATGAACCAAAAATGCTGGTATTTTTTTTTTTTGTCACTTAGTCCAACTAAATGTCAGTTAAGTGAAGACCTACTACAGCTTTGGTACTGTATAATGTTGTTGTTTCATTTATGTTGTACACAACACGAGTATGTCTTGAGCAACACTATACAGCATGCCACATGTATTGTGTTCATATTATTTCACAGAAAATGTTTTAATTTTAAGAGTGAAGTCAACATTGTCCAACAAAATATTCATCTTTGGCATGTAATCTGTAAATGCTAACAGATTGTATTGTGGTGGTAGTTGTAAATGTTGTTTTGACTGTTAGTTGTAAGTTGTAAGGTCTATGTAGACTATTCATCCAATTGGTCAAACACAAGTGTACATGAAATAAACTAAATGACACTAACATAGCCAGTGCATTTTGACTATGAAAGAATATTTATCAGTGAAATGAAATTGAATCAAGCCCCAAATTAATAAACAGTGAAATTTATAAACCCCCGTAATTTATTGGAAGATTTTTGCAGTGGCAGTGAGTAAATAATATTTCACTTAGTCATTCATATACAGGGTGGCCAAGAATAAGTGTTACAAATTGATAGGGATGGTAGATGTGCATGTTTGGAAAATATTTGATTAAGGAACCCATGTCCGGAAATGCATCCTTATACCTGCAATGGTGCACCAAAGTAACAGGGGTAGGCAGGCAACCTGGCGACAACAACCAGTGAAAACATCTGTTGTGTTGTGTTATGTACTACCCGCTTTGACGCTCTGTGACTGTACGAGACACCGTGCATGTGTTACACTCGCTACGTTTATCTTTTAAATTTGCTGCTCAAAATGTCCTCCGCCACACCCGATACATGCAGTGCAGTGCCGTAACATGTTGCATCGCACATCGCTGAAGACAGCTGGTGTGTTTTTGATGGTCTGAAACGCAGCATGTATCCTGGCCACCAGTTCTTCCCTGGTATGTACAGGAGTGGCGTACACAAGGGACTTCACATGGCCCCAAAGGTAGAAGTCCAAAGGCGAGAGGTCGGGGGAACGTGGTGGCCAGGCAATGGGGCCACCCCGTCCTATCCACTGC
>PNEQ01120421.1:0-18060 GCA_003012365.1 Medauroidea extradentata | reverse complement strand
CTGCGTTTAAAAACTGTTCTTAGCTGAAATGATATAGCCACGGAAGTGACAATGAAAACATAATTTTCATATGACATTTCTTCAGTTGATAGTTTTCGTTTAGTAGAAGTGAAGTTTTGTGCTTTATAACTTTGCGTGCACGCATGTCTACCCAGCGGACCACAGCAGACTGTAGCAGCAGTGGTGCGCTGTGCGCGTGTGCGTGCCTCTCAGCTCACATCTGCCGGCCTGCTACCACCACCACCACCACCACCACCACCACCCGACAACAGGAAGCACAACGGCCTTGCGCGTGACCTTGCGCTCGCCAACAGCTGCACGTGCTGCGTTGCCAATGCTTGCTAGCTTGCTGCTTTATGTACCCGTCCCTTGTTATACAAGTATGTCCATTTAAGTGAGTGCATTTTATACTATGTAAACGTTCTGCCAACTAATTATATGATTAAACCTTTGCTTTTATTGTGTTATGCACAGACAATTCATGTATCAGAATTAAAATAATTTGTAAATTATGTACAACATTTAATTTTTTTTATAACTATAATTCGTTATAGCGATAATTTTTTACTGTAATTATTTCAATAGTTAAATATGCTCACTCGCCATAGTAAACAATACACACCAGAGGAAAATGTATTAAATGAGAACTCTGAAATTTGTGGTTGCTCAAAATGATTATTTAATATTTACTGTAATATTAATTTTTTTTTTATAATAAACTTCACAAGATTATTAACATAGATGAGTAGTCCATTATTACTGCAATTGTACTGAAATTTTAAGAAGCCCAAATCTTGCAGGCACAGTTAAATGAAAATAGTGAATTGATTATACAGTTTTTAATTTTTTTAAATATACAGTACAATTGTTGAAACTATAAATGCCCATTCTATAGGCTAAATAAATACTGCACTTCCAAATCAATGACATAATAAATGAATAAAAACAAAATTACAAGTAAATTGGATGCATCTGTTTGGCCTTATAAAATTCTAAATTGTTATTAAATTCAAATTAATTATTAAAAACATACAAAATATTACATTAAAAAAGAGGTAAGTGTGACAGCTGTTAATTTATAGATTAAATTATACAAATTTAGCTGCGGCTTATCTGTTCAAAGTCCCGCAGTAGAAGAGTACAGCACGCTGGGGTGGCTTCATGTTTCCCAGTTACAGCGGCAAAACAAAGAAGATGAAAAGGCGAATAAAAGGCCAAAAAATAGGCCAGAATGACTGGACGTCTGTAGTTGAGACTACAGGTCAGGTTTTCAATAGTCCAGCATGTGAATAGGCCAAGACGAGAAAAGGGCAAGACGTGGATATGCCGGGTCGAGAATACTCCAGGACGTGAACCCTCACTACACAGAAATTATCAAAAAAATTAAAGAAGATGAAAATTAAACAGAACATAAGACCTCTCGTAGGAAAATTACTTACCAGACGAGGGCGAAGAGAATCACTTGACGAAATTACAGATGAAACAACCACAAGAAAGATTTTCTAAAAATGTAGCACTACAGTTTTACTACATCAAAATATATTGATTAGCTACATTACGTATAACGATAAATAATGTCAATTTAAGTGCCAAGATCTGAAAAAAAAGGCAGAACACCAAACACACTCATCTTGACAATACGGTGGTTGACGGCAAACTGTTAAGAAATGCAACAGAAGAAACTGCAGAAACGTTGAATAAATGAGCATCGAAAAACGTTTAGTAGTTACAGTACCAACATCGGCAAAGTGCGCATTGAAGCACAGTAGCATGCGACAATCACGTGAACAGAATCACTAAACTGCATCGAAATCACGCGGTGAAATACAGAAATCATGCATTGTAACGGTAACGGCAGTAGCACATGTCATAAAGACGGAGGTAAGACAGAACAACTGACAGGAATGTAAAGCTCAGAGCTACTGTCTTGCAAAAAAAAAAAAAAATAAGAAGAAAAAAAAGCGCGGCTAAGGTCGGCTCAAACTAACGTAACAAGAAAGAATAGCTGTAATTGAAAGTGAACATCCTGAAATATCATTAATAAATTAAAATTACTCAATAACACATATTTTTTTGTTAATATAATATTAAAGAAGTTAATAACAGTGAAAAAGAAAATAATTTGCCTGAACTTAGGAAATGTAAAACAAAAAAAATAAATGTATATTATTTAAGTTGTGTCGTATTTGATACAGCACACTAAGGACCCACACTACTGCTAAACAATCTCTTTCAGTAACAGTTTAGGACCGTTCTGCACCTGTTAAAGACCTGCTCATAAAGCCAATTAACCTTTCTCCTTTTGCATCGTCGTACTGAAACAATTTAATGCCTAGGCCATATCCTGAAGCTTCTGTACTAATGTAGAAGGTCTTACCAAAATCTGGATGGTATACCACATAATGATCAGTAAACAGTGCCTTTGCCGCAACAAAACTATCCTGGCTGTCGGTATCCTATGACCAACCTGCTCCTTTCTTCAACAAACTTAACATGGTGCAAATACTTGTGAAAACTGTTCAGCAAAGCGACGGTAATAATTACAGATTCCCAGAAAACTTCTCAGCTTTTAGGGTTATTAGGCGTTGGAAAATCCTGTACCAATTTATCTTCTCTGGGTCTGACCTCATGCCTTTTGCATCTAAAACAAAACCTAAAAATTTCACCTCGTTCCTCAACAATTTTGACTTCTCAGGTGTAAGTTTCAAATTGACGCTCCTCAACCTGTCAAATATTTTATGTAAATATTTTTAATGTTTGTCAAAAAATTCACTTACGATCAGCAGGTCATCCACGTAAGCCTTAACAACAAAAAAACAGAAAAAAACAAACGGAATGAGAACGTTGCTGTTTGTCAACAACACAACAGTGACACAGACATATTGAAGAAAGCGAATGAACACAAGTTTCCAATAACTATAGCCAGTAAGACAATAAACCAGAACATTTCTTGGTTGGTTATACGTGTCATTGCTTGTTTGTGTCAATTGAAAATGATGCCTGGTAGGGAGCGGGATGGATGGTATCTGGTTTGTAGGAGATTTTTTCTGCACTTCTCCAAGTAGTAGTTTTATTCTCAGGGGTTTTCCTTGGTCCTTCTCTAGTGCCGTTTGCAGATGATCAACGTCTAGGCTCCACAGGTTGCCAATCCTTGACGCAACTGCTCAGCGACTTCAAAACTAGGCCCCGCAGGTGTGCGCCAAATCCTTTTGACGCCTGTTGGGGAACGTGTGGTCTGTCGGCGAGGGCGCGATGGCTGGGCGGCAGCGTGCTTTCCCCAGGATGCACTGCCGAAGCGTCAACCCCTGTCTTCCTCGTCGGACTCTCCGCACCACAGAAGGATATTACAGCGAGGGAAACTAGCACTGCACTGGAGGTTGCGCTTATACAGCAGGTGTAGCCAAAGGTGGATGGGAGGAAGTGGCAACAATGGGGGTGCAGATTCCCGGATGGGAGAGCACGAAGGTGCCGAGGTTAGGAGTTACGTTGGAGGGGGTTCACAAGGCGAGGATGGGGTTGAGACGGAGACTGGTAATGAGGAGAGGGTGCTAAGGAAAGCTGATCCACCGGGTGTCTGTAATGCCAGCCGAACAACGGCGTGGCAATTGAGCGGGGTGCCTCTTCGTGCGGCAGTGAAAACTTCCCTCTGGATCCAGTACACCCCTGTCTCAGGATACCTAACCTCCAGTGCCCTTTGTACAAGCTTGGCGAACTCCTCAACTTCCTACCTTACCTCATAGGCATAGCCTGACTGTGGCTCGGATGAAGGTAATGTGGTATGGCTAGCTGATTGTTGATGCTCGGTATCCTGTCAGATCGCCGGATGTGGCATCAAATCCTTAATGCGGTGGGACTGTTGTTGGCACTGGGAAGGCAGACTTGTAGAGGAGCGCTAGAAGTGCGCCTCAGCGTGTCCCTATGAATTTTCAATCTCCCAGACAAGAGAAAACCTGACATAGCTCGGAAAGAGCACAGTGTAGTCATGCTACCTTCAGAGGGCGTAATGAGGAAAGCCTGAAAGGCGCGCGGATTACGCCTCCTCCCAGACATAGGATACTTACTACGACCCGTTAACAGTCTCCCGTGGCGATTCTCTAGGTTGTAGGGGTCACAGGTGTCTAGCAGGTGAAGAAAAGAAAGGTATGGTGTTGCTGCGTGGTTTATTGGTATACGTCAACAATGGAAACTAGAACACCCTGTGCCTACAAAGCCTGAAGGGCGTGTATTAAGTAACCGAAGAGCACTAGCTTCCGTGGGAAGAGTCGTTGATGCAGGTGATGACGCCTCGGAAAGTGGCTCGTGGTCGGCGAAGCTGGACAGCAGTAGTAGAAGGCTCTCACAGTCGTGATGGGCGCTTCTGGAAGGGATCCGGCGGTCGCTGGTCTTCCGAACCTGGAGCTGTAGCTTGAAGGCGTGATGATGGTAGAGAAAAAGTGTACCGCAGCAGAACGAACCTTTTAGTTGTAGCAGGTGTACTGCTACAGAGCGAGTGGCAATCAGATCGCGACTGACGACGAACTGACTGAGTGACGAGACAGCTGGCTCTTCTGGAACGGGTCCGGCTGTCGCTGTTCTTCAAAGCCTGGGGCTGTTGGTTGGTTGCAACTGAACTGCTACCAAGTGGCAAGTGATTGTGACTGTACTGAACGGCGAGTAGATCACGACTGACTTTGGTGGCTCGTGCTCCTTCTTTTATATCCTTCTCGGGGCGGTCTCTGGTGATTGGCCGACCGCTCGCCTAATGACGGCACGTACGCAATGGGGTGATTCCCCTCTCCTGTTGTCTTTTGTGTTGCGGGTGCCGTGCCTACAGGCGGCAAGATGTCTCGTAGGAAAATTCCTTAAACAACCCTTGCCAGGATTTTGTGAACGAAGGATAACTAAGGAAGGGTTAGGTAGGCTTTAATATGAAATATTTGGTGTCAGGTTAGAGTGCACTGATGTGTGCAGGAGTAACTAGGGTAGAAAGGATTAACATTAGGTGCAGGAATATGGAACGGGCAGGATGAGGCGGCAGCTTAACAGCACTAGATGCTGCGAGCATGCGTCAGACCCCTCTGCTCGAACAGTCGACGTCTCGTCCGGACTTTTCTGCTCCATGTTCTTCGGGTGTAGAATCTTGAAGTTCTCATGTCTCTCTGAAGTTGAATGATGTCCTCATTTCGCTCAGCCTCTTTCTCTTGGAGATGACCCTCAACCCAAGGTGCACATGCGGTGCCCTGTGTTGACGTATTCAACTCTCCAGTGCAAAGCTAGCTCTCTTGGGAAGGAGATTCAATGAAAATATGGCGGTAACTAGTGCTCTTTTTCATAGTGGAAAATTTACGTGTTGTAGGCTTTACTTACATTCGACAGGCACCAAAATCGGATGATAACACTCGTTACATAAAATCTGCAACTTGAAAATACAAGAAGGTTAAACTCTGGTCAACAGTACAACACATTTCACACTGGTATATACAAATTACAATGGCTGCTCTTTGTCCTGTTCTGAGAGGTATTCCTCATTTCGATAGTCTATATTTTGTGGGCTCCCATTGTTGCTGCATTTGGGAAAACACATCTTACTTTGTACATGATAGAACAGAGTTGTTTATACAGGTATTTGCTGGTACATATAGACAAGTGGTATAGAGTAGACTGTTCCTATATTAGTTGATTAGCTCTCGTCATTAGCAATGTTATCAGGGGATGTGTTGCGTCAATTCGCAGGGTATGCTACTCAACTGAACTACAGCCAGCGTATTGTGGCAAGAAAGACAACACAATACCAAGTACTGAAATGACTTATCTCCTGCTAAAACATCTATATAGTGATTCCTTACGTGAACTGCTCACTTGCTTACTGGTTTCTCGTGAGAGAAATTAATCGTGACACCTAACCTGGCTTGGACTTTGTTGCATCACAGGGGATGTATCTCGGGGCAGATACTAGATACAACAAAACAAACAGGTAAATTACTTGGCTCAGAAATTACTGACATACTGAGGCACCTGCTATTCCAATTTAATTGTTAAGCCATGCCAATTTATTGCTGTGGCTGAAGGTAAAGTTTCGGGGTTCAAATCCCGTTGGAGCTCCTCAACTGAACTACTGTCAGTGTATTGTTGCTAGGGTAAAATGAGACACATAACCATAAACAAAAATCACACATTTCTCTTGCTTAACAAAAATTTAAGAAGTAACTTGCATAACGATGCGGTGACGTAGCACTGTCTTCTTTCTGGCATCCACGGGGATGTTGCATGTGGGTTACTCTGCTTTCAACTTACACTAAAACGGATCGTAGCACTGTATAAACCTAACTTATCACTAGGGTACCTAAAACAAGGCTAACCTGACCCGTCGCACTGGTTGGGTACTCACTGGCGTAGCACTTGGGTGGATGCGCTCAGCGAGCTGAATGACGGTGCAGCGAACGGCTGCGCGTCCGTCATCAGCAACAGTGTCTGTGTGTACCCTAGGTGTACTCTAGATCTTTTGCACACTGTGTTTTTTCTCTCTGTTGTCCTGCTGGGTTGGTGATGATTTTGCCACGAGGTCTCTCGTTAGCATGCAGTTTGTTACCCTGGTGGTCCTTGGCAGCTTCTCCATGGCTGGATACGTCGTGGCGGCGTAACGTTTTTCCTCTTAGCCTGGGAAGAGAAGGGTGCTCTGCTGGGTAGGTGCGTCTGAGCTGGCAGTGGTAGCTGCGTCTGAGCGGGCGGCACTGTAGGCGAGTCTGCGGTGTTCTCCTGTTGTTGACTGGTCAACCGGTGGAGGGTGGATATCGCCCAGCGAGGGTTGGGTTGGCTTCCTGCATGTACCAGGGCTGGAAGCTCAGAGAGGAGTCAGGCTGTTGGACCTCGTTTGTCACTTGGCTGTTCATCCTTCGGAGGGGTGGTGTAGGCATGGATGGTGGAGCTTGTGCCTGCTGTCCGCATGGAGGCGGTCAGATTCCCTTGTGGGTGGTATCGTGGTGTGGTCCATGTTTCAATACCCCATCTGCGTGTGCGGCAGCTCACTTTCCCCCTCTGAATTGGACACCTTTGTCAGTCAGAATGGCTTTCGGGTATCCCCATCTTGTGAAAAATTCTTCGTCCAACTTGCTTATGATGGTGGTTGTTTCGACATTCAGCAGAGGGTAGGCTTCTACCCATCTGGAGAAGAGATCAGTGACAACCAGCAAGTATCTCTTCCAGCGGTGCGAAGTGGGATATGGCCCCATCAGATCCATGGCGACCATGTGCTACGGTGTGGTGCGGCTTGTGTTTTTCCGTATGCCTTCGTAGGGGCATAGGGTAACACTGAGAGACATAGTCCTTAACATCACGGCAAATGCCATTCCAGGTGAATCTCACTTGTATCTGTCTCAGGGTTTCAGCAGTTCCTGGGTGGCCTGCTTGAGAGTGGTCATCGTAGTAGGCACATAGATTGCTTCGTATCATAGGTGGCACCCAAAGCATCCATGTGGTTCCGTCACTTTCATCTCGGGCCCATATGTAGTGTCCCTCGTCTCTGTTGGTTTGGGGTTTGGCTTACACCTTCTTATTTATGTCGGGTTCCTGATGTTGCTTGTTGGCGAACTGTTGCCATTCAGAAGTGGTGGCAATCACTTGTACCACATCTTGGTTCGTGGCAATCGTCTGTTTCGCGGATTCTGCGTTATCTAATACCCTGGGCTTTTCCTTAAGGATGTTCATCAGGTCGTTTACTTGGTCTGGCCTGACTTGGGGTTTAGTTTTTGGCTGTTGATCGGCTGTGGTAGGTTAGCGCTGGTAAAATGTCTCCGGGTGATTGATTGTCGGTGCTGGGTCCCCCAGTAGATTCGTTCTTATCCACAGTCGATGATGACAGCTTGGTCCTCCAGCTATGGATGTCCCAGGATTACCTCCCCTAGAAGGCAGTCAGTAGCGGTGAAGGTAATGTTTAATTTCTGGTCTCCAATTTGAACAGGTAAGATAACTTCCCCTGCCACATGAAGTTCCGTCCCTTCCTGTGCCATTCGTACTGGTTCGACTCGAGGCGTGAACTTGCCCTGTATTAGCGAAGTACGGATGAAGTTTGCAGTGGCGGCAGTGTCAAGGACTGCCATTTTTTCTCTGTCTCCCAAGCTTATTGCTATCCTTGGAAGTTGTTGAACTGATGTTGGATTGGTTAAGGTAGCGATTTGTGTAACCCCTTTTGTTGTGTTGCATATTGTGTTGGTCCCGGCTTCCTGGTTTCCCGATGGAGGCTTGGCATCTCCAGGCTTGATGTTGTCCCTGTTACTTCTGGCTCCAGCCACTCTGTACTTGGCTTGGTAGACTTTGCAGTCTTTATGGATGTGGAATTCTGGACACTTTGGTAGTGATGGTTTGCTTGGCGGAGGTGGTGGTGGTGCACCTGTCTACCTCTCAAACCTATCTGGTGCTGTCTCTTTGTGGGATGCCTTGGTGACACTCCTCACTTGTTTTTCTTCTGCCACGTCTTGTTCTCTAACTCTGGCATAATACGCTAGTTTTTCAATTGAAGTAGGGGTCTGGTTCCTGAGGTGGTGTTTTATTTTGGGCTGCAACCTCAGGATAATCATCTTGACGGCCTCATCTTCGGTATGGTTTGGCTGTAGCCTGTGAAGAAGCATCACTTTCCTGCGGATGAATATCTCTGCTTCTTTCCGTGGTTTCTGGTACTGGGTGTAGAGTTCTTCGGTTAATCGACCAATTACGGTATTGCCCGAGAAGTGTGCTTGGAGACGGGTGTAGAATTGGTCCCAGGTGATATGAATTCACCATATTTCTTCCACCATTTCTGGGCTTCACCCTCTAGTTGTAGTTTGGCTTTGGACAGCAACACTGTCGTTGGCAACTTGGTGTGCCTAAATTTTTGCTCACAGGCGACAATGAATTGTTGCGGGTCTTCTTATGGTTTTCCTGCATATTCTGCTAACATGGGTTGGGTGACAGACGGTGAGCCTCTGTCTTGGAATGAGTTGTCTAGGATAGCTTCCTGTCATACTCCCTTTCTGCTGGTGTGGCAACGGAAGAAAAGCCCTTCCATGTTTCTTTGATGGTCTGCCCATCCTAGGCATACGTAGCGGAAGTTCTGTCGGCAGCTGGAGCAAGTGACTCTGTGGTGGCCTTGGCCGAGACATTCAGAGTGGTCGCACCTCTCTTGTCTTTGGCAGCAGGCGCGGCATCTGTATTCAGGACCTTCTGTGTCTCGGTCATCTTCTGCCCAACCTAGGCATGCATAGTGGTAGCTGCACCCACAGTGGGCACATTCGATGTGGCGTTCCCCTTCTTCAGGGCAGTCAGGTGTATTGCAAACTGTGATGATCACCATCTTTATGGTATCTGGATTGTAGGTTTGTAGGAGATTTTTCTGCACTTCTCCAAGTGGTAGTTGTATTCTCAGGGGTTTCCCTTCGTACTTCTGTACTGCTGTTTTGCAGATAATCAACGTCTAGGCTCCATAGGTAGCCAATTTTGATGCAACTGCTCTGTGATCAGCATGTGGGCGCCAAATCCTTTTGACGCCTGTTGGGGAGTGGGTAGTCTGTCGGCGAGGGCGCGATGGCTGGGCGGCAGCGTGCTTTCCCCAGGATGCACTGCAGAAGCGTCGACCACTGTCTTCCTCGTCGGACTCTCCGCACCACGGAAGGATATTACAGCGAGGGAAACTAGCGCTGCACTGGAGGTTGCGCTTATACAGCAGGTGTAGCCAAAGTTGGATGGGAGGAAGTGGTAACAATGGGGGTGCAGATTCCTGGACGGGAGAGCACGAAGGTGCCGACGTTAGGAGTTGCGTTGGAGGGGGTTCACAAGGCGAGGATGGGGTTGAGACGGAGACTGGTAATGAGGAGGGGGTGCTAAGGAAAGCTGATCCACCGGGTGTCTGTAATGCCAGCCGAACAACGGCGTGGCAATTGAGCGGGGTGCCTCTTCGTGCGGCGGTGGAAACTTCCCTCTGGGTCCAGTACATCCCTGTCTTAGGATCCCTAACCTCCAGTGCCCTCTGTATAAGCTTGGCGAACTCTTCAACTTCCTACCTGACCTCATAGGCATATCCTGAGTGTGGCTCGGATGAAGGTAAAGTGGTATGGCTAGCTGATTGTTGATGCTTGGTATCCTGTAAGATCGCCTGATGTGGCATCAAAGTCTTAATGCGGCGGAACTGTTGTTGGCACTGGGTAGGCGGACTTGTAGAGGAGTGCTAGAAGTGCGCCTCAGCATGTCCCTATGACTTTTCAATCTCCCAGACAAGACAAAACCCGACATCGCTCGGAAAGAGCACAGTGTAGTCATGCTACCTCTAGAGGGCGTAATGAGGAAAACCTGGAAGGCCTCGTCCTAGATGTAGGATACTTATGACGACACGTTAACAATCTCCTGTGGCTATCCTATAGGTTTCAGTGGTCACAGGTGTCTAGCAGGTGGATGGGTTTGTCAACAAAGGAAGGTATGGCAAGTGAAGAAAAGAAAGGTATTGTGTTGCTGCGTGGTTTATTGGCATACGTGAACAATGGAAACTCCAACACCCTGTATCTAAAAAATAGCTTGAAGGGCGTGTATGAAGTAACTCAAGAGCACTAGCTTCTGTGGGAGAGTCGATGATGCTGGTGACGACGCCTCGGAAAGTGGCTCTTGGTCGGCGATGCTGGACAGTTGGCATAGAAGGCTCTCACGGTTGTGATGGGCTCTTCTGGAAGTGATCCGGAAGTCGCTGGTCTTCCAAGCCTGGAGCTGTTGGTTGGTTGCAGCTGAACTGCTACCGAGCAGCAAGTGATGGCTACTGTACTGAGCAGCGAGTAGATCGCGACTGACCTCGGTGCTTCCTCTTTTGTACCCTTCTTGGGGCGGTCTGTGGTGATTGGCTGGCCGCTTGCCTTATGAGAGACGGCACGTATGCGATGGAGTGATTCCCCTCTCCTGTTGTCTTCTGATCTGCTGGTGAAGTGCCTTCAGGCGGCAAGACGTTTCGTAGGAAAAATTTGTTAAACAACCCTACCTAGGTTTTGTGAACGAAGGATAACTAAGGAATGGTTAGGTAGGCTTTAATATGAATTACTTGGTGTTAGCTTAGAGTACACTGACGTGTGCGGGAGTAATTAGGGTAGAAAGGATTAACATCAGGTGCAGGAATATGGAACGGGCAGGATAAGACGGCGGCTTCACAGCACAAGAAACTGCGAGCACGCGTCAAATTTTTTGCTTTGTTGTTTGTAGTACACAGACTAAATTATTTGCGGTATTTCATGTGTTTTCCTTAGTTTGTCAGTTGCCAACAAAATCCTTTTGACTGTTTTCTGGTCTATGTGTCTGTGTGTATTCTTTATTTTTACTGCAATGGTATTTGTCTAAAGTACATCTTTAATTAGTAACTGTTTAAGCTTTCTGTCTTTTTAATATCTCTTCAGGTATGCTGCAGATGAATACCAACGTTCATGTATGTATTGTACTTGCTTTGTGTTATGTAGTGCATTTCTCTTTACATTTTGTGTGCCTTAAGTCATTTGTACAGCTCTCTGTTAAATACATACGTTATACAGGATGAGTATAAAAGAATACCCCAATTTTGAATGTCTGTATTATCACAACCAAACAACTTACAATGTTGTGTGACCACCCAAATTAACTGTGGGACAATGAAATTTTGTATCACATTGATGCGATACTCAAACTTGTTCGACACTTGTGCCGACACGTGGGGTGTAATGATGTGGTTGCGTCCATAATTCTTGATTTGAGTTTTGCAATGTTTGCAAGCAATGGTGGAATAAATATGAGATATTGTATCTACCCTACACAGGAAAATTCACAGGGGGTGAGATCTGAGCTCCTTGGGTGCCGGTGATGAAGTGCCCGGTCACCATCTGCTCCACGACCAATCCAGCGGTGCGGTAAAGTCTTGTTCAGGTAGACACGAACAGCTAGGTGCCAATGGGGAGGCTCACTATCCTTCTGGAAAATTATGACTTTAAGGGCTGTTAGGTGGAGGGTCTTCGTAGACCCATTTCCACTAGCCTGCCCCCGGTTGGCAATCTTAGAAACTATCCAGTGCAGAGTCTCTAAAAGTTCAGCATGTTTCCGACAGACTTCGCTGCTGTCGCTTGGCACCAGGGGAGAGGGGCAAGGGATGAACTTGTTGTCAATAGCTTACCCTACCCCCACCTCTAAGGCAGTCATTCCAGCTGCTTTCTTTCACAATGTTGCCAAGATGAATTTAAAGGTCCGGCCGCTACTTCTCCCTCCCTCGCCACCCACACTTTTTTTTACGGAGATAGCTTTTACTGACGAGTTGGTATTGGAATCCTCACGCAAAGAGCACGAGTAAGATGCACTGAACTCTGGTAATAAATACAGACAGTGTTGTTTATTATACAAACAGGACATTTTTTGACGAATTTGTACCTTTATATAAGAATGCCGAAGTGGCGGAAAGGTTTAGAAAGAACACGGTTGGAAGGAGGAAGGGAAAGGAAAAAAATCACTGTTCATGCAATGTTTATAGAAAGTACAGAAGTTAATCAGAAATGGTCTCAGTATCACCGAAAGCCCAGCAGGTTATTATCAGGGGGTAAAGAAAGCTCATAAGTCAGTGTAAATAATAAAATAAAGGGATTGTTAAGCTGTTACAGTAAACCCCCAATCTAATGACATCGGCGATCCAACGACATAATTTCCAGGAAGTGGAAAAATTTATATTTAAAAAATTTATCGAAACTAAGCAAAGTGAAATAGATCACAGTAAAATGTTAATTAAAAATAATCATGCATACGTTAAACAATTACATATTGAAGTTATCACAAATTAGTAATGTACGGCTGTGAAACAAAAAAATAACTATTTTAAAATGCTAGAAACTACGGCTGGAATACAGTTAAAGCACGCGCCAGGTGCGCAGGCCTCCCGCGCAACACTGACATATGTGAGACGTGATGACTAACGCTGCCTTATCTCTTAATGCTCCCCCTCACTTCTCCACGCTCTCTCCTGCCTGTACTTTCCTCTCACACTCCTCCACGTGTCCTTATCTCAGCTACGCAGTTCGATACGCGATGTGGCATAGCATTAGTAATTTAAAACCTTTTTTGAAATTGAAAATTTAAAGAAAATCGTTTGTTTTGAAATTTTATTTGTGAGTGCTATGCTGTAAGAAACATGCCGCTTAACATAGATACATTCCCTCCTGACTGTCCACGCCAGCCAATATATTTTCACCCCCACCCCCTTGCCCCACGAACAAGCCAGATTGTGCATGCGCGTGCGCGCGCTTGAACTGCCGACTCCCAACTGTCTGATAGTCACGTGCAACTAGCATCCTGTCTCGCCACAAAGCAGAGTCACGTGTTAGTTTTTCCTCTCCCACTTGGCGACTTTCTCCCATGTTTCCGTGTCTTGTGATAGCCCAGGGGGATGGGGGTTGAATGAATAGACGACACTTTTTTTCCGCCCTCATTACAGCACGGCAAAAAAAAGTACCAGCATTGCACTCAGTCCGTAAAAGAAAAAAAATCCAGCGTTGTCTCATCTTTTATTCTCTAGCTGCAGAACTGAACTTGGCTTGACCTTGACAACTTCTGCTGTATTATTGATCACTCGTCATGTGGCAATGAAAGCGCTGCGGCGTAAAAACGGCCTACGACGCAAACACAACAGTCCTGTCGCCGTGTGCGGTATGTGGGCTGATAAGGTTTTTGTTTTATGGTTGCTTGACAGTGGAGCAATAAGAGCGACTGCAGCCAACGCGTCGAGAGCAATTTCATCTCGATTCTCAGTACAGAGCATTAAACTGGTGCGTTGTGCATAGTTTCGTCATTTTTCCAATAGTCCTACAACTTTTAGCGACGAGTAATTCAGTCGTTATTTTATACGTGGCAGCACCTTGAAAAGTTCGTTTTTTTTTTTTTTTTTTTTTTTTTTTTTTTTTTTTTTTTTTTTTTTTGCCCTTTTGAGTGGTTCTAAATTTGCGTTCATAATAGGCGTTCGAGTTTTTAAAAAATACAGACTTTTTTTAAAATGTTTGTTCTTTAATACACACACTTTTATTAGTATCGCGTAAATGCTTATAATAGCGACAGGCTGTAACAGTTGTTGCGCAATGAAAAAAAGACTCGATGACTGTACTGAAAGGTTTAAAACTCGTCGTATACATTCTTGTAAATAATACGAGTTGTTCTGTTGTGGTCTGAATGTGCTTTGCGCAAGACAAGCAGGATGAATCACGTGCGCACGAGCTGCCCGGAGGCACGCCAAGGCCAGCGTCCGGCCACTCCCCTTCCACATCCAACACAACCAGACTGAGCGCGCCGCTCCGTCACCCATGTCACGGTGGGGGATTGTGCGGTACCATTTTATTTGGAAGACACCTTTTCATCATACTAAAATATAATTTCAATGAAAATTTTTTCTAAGTCGGTAATTGTTCTACATAAATTTTCGAAAAGAAAAAAACATAGTTAAATTTTTTTTTATTTGGAAAAGGGGGGGGGGTGTCAAATTTAGTTACCTTGGGACTAACGACATCGACGATCTAACGACACAATTTCCTGGCACCGTGGGATGTCGTTCGATCTAGGGTTTACTGTATATCTAGTTATATGTGATATACTCACGTTAAGAATATTTCTCATTACAGTAGTCAGTGGTGGTTATGCTGAATTTAATCTATAATTATGGTCCAGTTTTTTTATTATGTAACTAATAAAAATTATTTTTATTTATGTTGCAATAGTTGCACGGTGGCCTTTGTTGTTGATTATGACGTTGTCACGTCTTCTTCTTGACAAAATATTTACGAATAATTCTGTTTGCAAAATGGTTTAAGGTTTTATTAAAGTCAGATGTTCAATTTGGTTGGAGGAATAATTTACCATGCTTATATAATAAGCACTAAGTGAACTACCGTGTATACTCGTGCGTAGTGCGCCCTCGTGTATAGTGCGCACCACGATTTTTGAAACAAGTTACAGGGAAAAAATTTTGTTGCCTCGCTAGTATGTAAAAAAAACACGGGAGGATAAGCCGAGCGAGCGGTGAAACAGCACGAGGGACTCTGATGAAGGGGTCAAGGAAGGAGGGGGGAAGAAAGGAAACATTTACACTGGTTAAGAGTGTGAAGGCAGAGAGGGTGGTGGCGAGCCAGGAGGGGTGGAGTGGTTTGTCTCTCTGCCAAGGTCGCTTGCTGCCTGCTAGCCCTCGCCTCGCGTGTGTGCCTGAACAACATTCCCTCTCTCTTGCTCTGCTGTGCCAGCCACTTCCAGCATTTCCCCCCTTCACCACGAAGCCATTGAGATACCCTAACCCCCAAAGATAACATGCCATGACATCAGCAAGCTTGCCTTTTTTTATCTCTCCTGGTGTGTTTGAGGGGGTGGGGGAAGGAAAAAAAAAGAATGACGCTCTTTTTTTTCTTCTTTCCTTTCCCACGAAAAGATAGCTGGTCACCCCCCTCCCAATCACAAACCGACTGCCCGGCCTTTTTTTTTTTCTTTCTCTGCTTCCTACTCTTGACACCCGTCAATACAGCTTTAACTTCGCCTTCTCACCCCACCCCTTCCCACCGCCAATCAACGGACCACTGATCTTTCTTTCACTTATTTTTTTTCTATTTTCCATGTATAGTACGCACCCCTGAATTTTTATCTGTTCTTTTGGAATAAAAGTGCGTGCTATACACGAGTAAATACGTATGTTTAAACCAAAGTTTTTGGAGTAAACTTTTAAAGCACATATAATAATATTATAGTACCTTAGTAAACACTTTTATCCTCAAGCGTTTTTCTGCTGTAACAGCTCTATTGTTGCTAATGTTGTTTGTATTGTTTTGACTGTAAGAATTCCAATGATTTTTTCTGTTTCTGTTAGTGCTGTGTATTTTGCCATATATATATATATATTAATATGCATTGTTGAGTGTCTATAAAATTTCCTCATGCAAGGTTTGAGGCTGTGGTATATTGAAAAAAGCTTATGTTACTATACATTACAAAAAATAATACTTGTCAACGTAAAATTCAGCATATTTTTGTGAGTTAGTTAACATTAAGCAACGTTGCAGAAAACAATTGCCGCGCCACAAAATTTCTTGGAAACTTCACACACAAATATCATCTGGGTCTATAATATTTTAACTTTTAATGTGTTGACATGAACAGTTTTAATTCAAGTGTGTTAGACCACTTATAGGCACTAACACTTAAATAAAAAAAAATTGCTTACTTGTAGACAAGTTCAGTCGCTGGGCTAAACGTACTAATGGCTTCCTCATATCATGCTTCTTCAATATTATATGCAGAAAGTTTGACGTAAATTGATAGTTATTGCAAGTTGTAATAGCTATGCGTGAGCTGAATATATATACCGTATTTACTCGCATAATTTGCGCAATTTTTATCCAAAAATTTTAACTGAAAAATGAGAGTGCGCAAAATATGCGCGAATTCAAAAAAAATTTTTAATGAGTGATTTTATGACCGGGAAAGAACTGAAACATCCCCGTATTTACTCGCATTTTGTCCAATTAGGTAATTTCTTTAGGGTTTAATTTGCCATTAACATTGCGTAAACCACATTAAAATTCCACTCGCCGGCGCCGCTTGATGGTTAGTCAAGCTGTAGTGCAGCGCATCTCATAGAACTGGCACCTGTGTACTGCACAGTGAGCTGGCAACAGCGCAGTGACTCACCAGTACATCTACAGTGACTACCTCGTCCGTTTGCCAGGCCAGGGGTGTTAGACGTACCAGTTTTCAGGGTGCTTTACCATGTACCAGGATACTTTCGTCCTGGTACGCGAAAGTACCAGGATTTCATAATTTTGCAATCAATTATATTAAAATACATAATTAAACCATATTTTCAGCAGAACCGTTCTACATAAAAAGTTTTTTTTTGTACGACACAACTTCTCATGAATTTGCGCATATAGTTGCATGATCCAAGCTTTGCCACGGGTTGGGCGTTGGCGTTGACAACACTTACTTGCGTTCTCTTTAGCTA
Source organism: Medauroidea extradentata (assembly GCA_003012365.1). Lineage (NCBI taxonomy): Eukaryota > Metazoa > Arthropoda > Insecta > Phasmatodea > Phasmatidae > Medauroidea > Medauroidea extradentata. The sequence goes on along the minus strand of PNEQ01120421.1, from coordinate 1,097 downwards.
ACATCTGTGGTAGACGTTTGATGTGCGCTACCACACACACCTACCTTAGACCGCCTGTCACACCGCCCCTCGCCCCAGCTGTACCTCGTCTTCATTCTAAGAGTTTTCTCGAGTGTCCCTAGAGATACAGCCTAGTGGTGCTATTGCTAGACCCAGTGTTACTCAGCCCTACACCTTGGTGAATGCAGTATGTCCGAAGGAGTATAACCCATTTGAGTACACAACCGCTCCAAGATCATTACAGTGAAGAGAGTGCAACATGCCCAACTTCACTCAAAGATCAGTGGTTCATTTACACTTAATTTTTATTGAGGGGAACTGGTAGTTAATTTGTGTCTTGTTTATAATCGTAATTTCAGGTATTTGTATCCTTTTCTCAGTATCTCATTCTACCAACCACCCCTCACAATTAACATGGACTTATCCAGCGTAGGGTCCGCTGTGGCATTTTAAGTCAAAGTAATGTCTGATTCAATTTGAAATTAGCATGTAGGGATTTTCTTGTGTTCGTTTGTTTTCATGTATATGTATGCAAATTATTGGTTTGTTTTTTCCTTCTCTATACAGTATGACATTTTAATTCCTAGGAATGCAAAGTGCATATCCAGAACTTTCTTATTGTAATTTTAATGGATCCAGAACATTTTATATACCACAAGACATTGAGAAGTTGATGTGAAAATTTAATAATTTTGTGCATGTTTATTGGCTATGTAGTTCCAGTGTACAGTTTTTGCGCATTAGCGGGCAGCTCCGCGGTCTTTTTTTTACTACTGTTGGAGGGAAGCCCAGCCATGTTTGTAGTTCAGTTAGAATCGAGACGCGTCGGGAGGCAGTGACATGTGTCACCCCAGGCCTACAATTTTGTACACATTTCCATCTGTACCGTAATTCATGAAGAATAAATCTACAGTGTCATCATTACGTGTGTCAAGTGTTTCATCTCCTCACAGTCACAGTATACCGGGAACGGGGACCCATAAACCCGCAGCTATCTCAACATCCTGACGTCATAACAGTGAGTACCGTTGAATCAGTATGTGTTACAACCTGTCCGTACAGTTACCTATCTATGTATATATTCAGTTACGTTAACG
>PNEQ01120420.1:0-18061 GCA_003012365.1 Medauroidea extradentata | reverse complement strand
TGTCAATAAAGTTAAAGTGAATATTTTGAAATTATATAATTGAGGGCACCATCACCAATGATTGTGCACAGGGTAAACAGATGTTTCTCATTCGATTAACCTCTTACCTTAGGTGTCTGTAATTACCCCACAACGTCAAATAGGCAGGGCTATAAATAAGGCCCAGGAGTAGTCGCTGTTAGTGGCAGGGGCAAACTTACGACTGATTTTCACGTGGACAACTATAGCTAATTATCCTGCTGCAGAATTAGTTCAACTAGCCGCATGGACATTCTAACACTTGATGACTGAAGTACCAATCTTGTGTACAAAGAGGTTTCTCAATTAAAGTAAATATTCTCAGCTACGAATAATACTCGCGAGCAAAGCCGCGGGGGACTGCTAGTATAAATATAAAATTATGATTTTATCGCACTTGAACAGCCTTAAGGGTGTTCGTTCAGGTGGCAAAAATACAAATTTTTATATCTGCACGGCATAATGTTCGTTTTATAGACGTTACTTGTGACTACATTTTCCACTTGTAAAAATGTTTTACCTCTCACAGTTTTTCCATACCAGCATGCTAAAATCAGAATTCGCAAGTTACGGGAACATAGTAATAGCAAAAACCAAGTGTCTTACTGGAATGAAATAATTTACACTGATTTGAGATATTATGGGCAATTTGCTAAAATATTTAAAAACACACAAAAGTCCTGTGATATTTTTAAAGTGCCGTAAATGCAATAAATTATCATAATTTTAAATTATTATTATTTTAAATTGTCCATACTATATAATTTCTGTGTCAATTATTTCATTCGGGTAGGAAACTAGGTTTTCGTTATTACCTTGTTCTCGTAACTCGCAAATTTTGACTTTGTCACGTCACCATGGAAAAACTATGAGAGTTAAAAAGTTTTACAAGTGAAAAATGTAGTCACAAGTAACGTCTATAAAACGAACACTATGCCGTGTAAACATGAAATTATGAATTTTGCCACAAAAACGCCCTTAAGTTGTCCCAACACACTGGAAAAAAAAATCTGACTGTCGGCCGTTAATCTTTTAAGGCCATTGGAAACAATTTGTACGACTGCGCAAGTAATAAATGCGCTTATTGGTTGTCTGCCCCACCTGACGCGCGTATTGATCTGCTCCGGCCAGCCCTTGTCGAAACGTCTCACGTGCGCTAATATGATTCCTTGCTGGTGGGAGCACACGCGATGCGGAGGTGGGCGATATCCCCCGACTGTACAGAAACTGTCCCTGGGGGGGGGGAGGGGTTGGGTTTATTGCCCCTCGTCACGTCCGACAGCGCCGGCCTCACAATGGTTATTGTTCCCGATGACACGTGCAGCCTTCACCAACAATCCCTCTACTCGTGATCGCTTTCAGGGCTGCTTCCCATCTAACTCCTCCCTCCACCCAATTCCTTGTAACCAATCACTGCCAATTTATTAACAATTAGTAGGGACATCTGTGTTTGGCGGAAATATTTTCGCTTCCTAGATCAGTGTTGCCAGGTCGTGGGATTTGTCCCATTTCGTGGGATTTGTCCCATTTCGTGGGAAGTTTTGAAAATAATAATTAAATATGGGACAACGGTATTTTTATGGTAAATATTAATGTTATGGGTCTTTTATTAACAACCTTATTTGATAAGCTATTATTAGAGATGGTGGAATTTCGCGAATTCGTTGACCTACATGTTAGAATCAAATATACTATGCATACTCAAGCCCCGTCTATTCGTTCATTGTCTGTTGTTCCACTGTGTAGCAGCTAGTGGACAAATGGTCAGAACTCGAGTATGCATACGATATTTGATCCTAACATGCAGGTAATTGAAATCGCGAGATTCCACTATCTCTAGCTATTATGAACTTAATAGTATCTCCTAAATGTTTTTAGCACTGTTGTGTAGTCGCGGTACGTTTAAGTGTTTTGTAAGTTATTTAAAGATTTGTTTATTTAAAAAACTTGAATGTGTTCCTTGTCATATGGGTCTCTTCCAGAGTCTAGGAGCACAAGGCGCTGAAAACTTACAAATAAATAACCCATGCAACGTATTTAGACATGATGGTTTGTCGCGGGAAAACTTGACTCACGTTCAGCTTATGAAAAGTTACATTTCTTTAGTGTTGTTATTAAGAAATTGTTAAAATTTAATGGAATTCTTGCTGTCCCTGAAGCAATCTCTTTTTACCTCTTTTCTCTCCAGTTTTGCCTCTCGCTATGTATAGTTTGTGCTGTACATATGTCTAGTTTTGTAGATTTAGTGGCTTTCAGTCTGGTCCGAAACAAGCTGATGTTGGACCCCACTTCCCATGAATTTTCACCTTATTTTTCCCTCCCTCGCTGCATTCGTCTGGAGTGATTCGAGAATTCGTGGAAAACAGAAATCGGAAAGGCCAGACCGGTAATAACGCCCGGGCGCGAGTGCAAGTATATGTCACTGAGCCAATTCGTTTTCGGGGTGAAGGTGGCAAAATAAGGGGCAGTGGGAGGGGGCAGTGACCCCACGACAGCAGGCGTCAATGCTATACGCACATACAAGCATTTTTTTTTTTCGTTTACTGTTGGCTGCTGTTTGTGTTCATGGCTTGATTCCAGGGGGAACGGACAGCGGCAATCGCCCACGCTCCCCCCAAACTAGAAAAAATACAATTATAGTGTAAATAATATGTATTTATTAAGTTTTGCGTGGCCTCGAATAGCACAGCGCCTTGATATAGGTACATATGGAGAAAGAGAGGTAGGAGTCGGTCAGAGCCTGTTTGAAGAACTAGCATTCGCCAGGAGCGACTTTCTAGGAATACTGGAAATAAGGATGGACGGAGCCGGGGATCGAACCCGGGTCCTCCCGCATGCGAGGCGAGTGTTTTACCCTTGCTTTACCAATGCTCTGAAAAGACAGGGAACTCTAGGTGAATGAACACTTCAGAATAGCATTCGTTTATTTGGAGGAAAAAAATATGTAATCATTCACGCCAAAGTGTCTGCCAAACAAATTGTCGTTTTTTTTAAAGTAATTGTCACCCCCTCCCCCTTAAACACTAAACTCATCGCTGGATCCGTGTCTGTCTGTGTTCCCGGGTTTGTTCAGAGGTCAGGCCACCTACTTGCCTTCCGTTAAGGCGATCTGGGCTCGATTCTCAATGGGGCCGCGCCCGCTACAGAATACTCCACGAGCCTTCCGGACATCGCCTTCAAGTTTGTTTCATAATTGTATCACATTTCCAACGAAATGGCCTCCTGGCAGCGGCGTCATTTCAGGTTATTCTTGAGGGAGGGGGGGGGGGCAATAATTTTTTTCAGCGACAGTGACCTTGTTGCATCATTTTTATTAATTAAGCTTGTATAAACTAGAAACTTTTATTAAAGCTTCAGTTATATGTGTTTAAGTTAGCATTATTTAAATAACAAAATTAAAAAATATATATTTTTATACATATAAAATTCAAAATCTCGGTGAGGGGGGCATTTGCCCCCCCCCCCTTCCCCTGCACCGCTAAATGACGTCCCTGCCTCCTGGGTGAACGTATGTTGCGCGTTCGAGACTTAGAAGTGCGGAAGTGATAAGGATGAGAATGCAAGTGTATCACGCTTTGCTCTAGCCTCTAGGCGCAAGTCACTGAACTGGCGTCCAGTCTTCTCGCCGACAACTCGCCTCTATGACACATTTATAACTAGGTTCTATATTTTTAGAACGTAATACCAAAGAAAAGATACGCTTTCAAAAGATTTTGCAGAAAGAAGTTAATACCTAAAAAGAACCGCAAAGACACCAATTTTCGTAGTTTTCTCCAGCGTCAAGAAGCTTAATAGATTAATTGATGAATAATTACCTGAAATGGTATTACACGCGTGTAACGTTCTGTTCATGCTATTCTTAAGCGGACACTACTCACGCACGAATTAACTTGTGTCGGCCGAAGCTCTACAGACTACTCGATGGCTTGATCAGGCGGCCACCTTAATATTGATGTTACAAAACCGTGAAAAGCGTTCTAAACTTATGAAAGAATATTTAGTACTTCAAATGCGTTGCAGTCTGCCGGGTAGTAACAAAGTAGATTCCATATTTGCCCAATTAGCATATATTCGAAAAAAACACCGTATACAAGTACTGTATGCCATTGTTGATAGGGGCCTCCCTACCTGCGCTTGAAATGCGTTGCAGCGAGTTACGACTATTCTTTTTTTAACGAAACTACTTAACGTGCGTTATATTTGTATATCTACGAAAAGAACACACACTTCAAACTATGTTGCTATAGTTTTATAAATTCGACACGTTTATTAGAAACATAATTTTTGGGGCCATTGAAAATGGCCAAAAATGACTTTTCCAGACTGCCGATTATGGAAAAATAAAAACCGGATTCGAAAAACACAATTATAGAAACAAGCGTTAGACTTTGAACTACGCTGCCCACAAATAATATAATGTGGTCATCTCTTAAAGCCAAAGGAAAAAAAGGATAATAGTGAAGCACTACACACCGGCTGAGTGGCTTGCGCGCAGAGGCGATAATGCATTACACAAGTCGGTCAATGACACTCTCACGGCTCCTGACTCACACACACAAACGCAGCCTAACTAGGGAGGCCCCTTAAGGCACTATGCATATTAGAACCATCGAGACAAAGCCCTCCAACATAATACCTAAAAACGGATTTATTTCCCCTAACGGTCGTACCTCCTAATGTAGTATCTTTATGTATCGAAATTGAGCCTTTCAGTATGATCATTGTTGAAAATCCCTTACCAAAAAGGTTCGAAGGGAAGCTTTTATGCTATTAAGTAGGATAATTGGGAGGGGTGAGTGAGTGAAGAGGTTTTGGTCAGCGCTTAACATCGAGGTCTTTAGCGCTTGTCAGGGGTGATATGATGTGAGTATGGAGCTGTGCCGGAATAAATGGACGGGGGAAACGGGAGATCACCGAGAAAACCCGGCACGATTCCCACGTACGAATATCCGGGGAACGACTCCGCCGGGAATCGAACCCGGATCGCCTTGGTTGGAGGCGAGAGGTCTGACCCCTCGGCCACCGTGGCCCCATAATTGGTAGGGGAGATGGTGGTTGGCAATGTGGCTAGAGCACTCGCTTCCCACCAAGGAGATACGGGTTCTAATCCCGGCGGGGTCGGTCCCCGTATTTTCGCATGTGCGAATCTTGCCGGACGATACCGCTGGTCGGCGTGTTTTCTCCGGCATCTCTCGTTCCCATTCCGGCGCAGCACCGCACATCATGTCACCCCTCACCAGCGCTAAAGACTTAGATGTTAAGTGCTAACCAAACTCTGTTAATTTACTAGCCCAATGCTGGGTTCAAGTGGCGATGGATGTGACGGGACGCGAAATGCGGAGTTCTGTCAAGTTCCGACATTTGTGTATTTACGATTCCGATAACATCCATCCCGACAGCACCTACGACTGATTCTATATTACGCGATATCACATTCAGACAATCGCAATCGGAATGAAAGTATCAGATAATTCCGCCATCGTATTTTATTCACTGTACTCATGATGCCTGTCGCAGCCTTGACACGATATTGCTCGCTCTTGCACCATCTCTACACCTACACCTCACGGCAAACATGGCGGCCAGCGACCTCAGGTATAGTCTATCCCACTTATCTGACCGTTGATAGTTATTGAACGCTAACTTCTGTTACGTTTAACGTACGGAAACGGGGAAGGTGAAAATTAAACTCATTCTTCAAACATCTCGTAGTCTCTAGGCTCGAAGGACTAAACTATCGTATATTGTACGGCTTCGACTAAAAAGTCAACTAACCAGAATTTCGTTGATTACATAATTAGCTAAATTCGTTGTATTTACTGCCGTGAAAAAATAAGACAACATGAAGAAGACGATATTAAACAAAACTGCCAGACAGATTTTTTATATCTGCACTCGTTTAGGCATAAAAATTAATATTGTTAAAAAACTAGAAACTAGAAATAATTACCATAAGATTTAGTGGACCTAGCGCGTGAGACGTGTTGTAGCGTTGATCGGAAAGTATTTTTTCTTGTATAACCATTAAAAATGCCAATCTCCAACCATCATCTCTAAATATTATCATTCTAAAAGTCTGTAAATACAGGCGAGTTGCATGGAAACATAGTAATTTATGCAGTTGTGATTTAGAAGTGATAAGTACTGTCGTTACTTGGAAATGAGAAATGTGTTCTGCGGACACAATGATACTGTTTGCTATCCCTTGCTTTATAAAATCAACAGTTGAGACGTGTGTTTATAAGAACATCTGGAAAACTGTAGGATGTTGACCAGTGTTGATAAGCGTTATCTTATCTCGTGGTTCTCGTTCGGCTAGCTGCAAGTAATCATACTTGTATGTTTATCAGATTTTTTTCCGTCGATTATGTAATTATTTTAAAACCAGTCTTTATACTGGTTTTCTTTATTGATTTACGAAACAAGCAAACAGTCAGCGTAAACTGGAAGTAGCCTTTTGTTTAAATAACATATTAACAAAACAAATGCCTTATATTTTTGGACAAGTTGCATGTAAAACTTTTAGCAATCCTACAGTCTCATCGGTTACTTTTCCAGTTAACTGTCGACTGAAATTGACTCAGTGAAAGTGAATTTCGAGTGAGTTGCATTTTATACAGAGTATACTAAAGTACATGGCGTCTAGAATAAAATGAAAACCCAACACTTAGAATGGTATAGTCAGATTTTCATAGACTGTTTTTGTTTACACTATTTTTGTACATACTTATGGGCAATTTTATAATGTAAGGTGTCTGTTTTTAACAGCAAGTTTATGCAACTTAACATTGCGTAACATTATTGTTGAAGATCGGTTTGTTAACATACATGTAACTAATGCCTTTGTTTGGACCATAGGATACAAGTATTTGACTTACTTATGTCTATAAGAAGCATTATTAATAAAACATACGTCGTGTACATGCGTGTGTTTTATTAGCTATACCATTATGTTAAAAAAAAAATTCTTTACCCTTTTTTATTAGTCTGCCCAATAAACTTATACAATTCAGAAAAAAATAAATTTCCTTTTATTCTATAGAATATTTATCTCAATGTATATTGCTAATGCTTACTAATAGAAACTACTAATTATGAAGTATATTATTTTCTATGCCGCAATTGTGATCAATCCTTAAAACTGTTTGTACCGTGTAAAATCCGTTAGGATAATAACACGAATGAATCTGATGTAGCTGTAAAGTAAGAAAACCACCCATAAGTGTAATTCATAATGACCTTTATGGGTTCGTACAACACGTCTTACTGGCTCTTCAAGGTCGTCAGTCTAGTTTCTTCCTGGACCCAGAGGATCGGGATGTTAAGAGCAAGAAAGGTAATGGAACCTCCACATATCTCGTCTGTCCAGTCCAGCGTGGTTGCCTGGGTGGCGCGGAGAGAATTAGACGTCCTCTTCCATCATGATCATCTTCTCCAAGATACTGTGTAGCCAGTCACGCCCAGCCTCCGCCGCGTCTAATAAGTATTCTGTCGAGAATACCCTTTTTAAGGTCCTGCTTAGTTCTTTTATTGCAGCTGATTTGTGCCTTCCCTCCGCTTGTTTGTGGGGTGCTGTCAGATGTTAGAAACACATACTGGAGAATCACATACCACACACAGAGAAAATGTCTGGTTAATTCAACCGTGTTAATGTTTGTATATGGCCAAACAAGTGTGTACTTGATTCAACAAAATTTTTGTTGGCTGAACAACACATTAAAACCGCCAACTATTGGCTTTGCTGTCCTAACAAAATGTATATTTAACTGGACTAAACCATCCTTTAGGAATAACTATACCTGCCAGGCAACCAAATATTTGGTTGGTTCAACTGCTACACGCTTGTTTGTACAAACATTTATACGGTTGAATCAACCAAACCTTTTTCTCTGTGCAGAAACACAGAAGATAAAATGTTCTGAGCAATGCCAGTTCTTTGTTATTTCGTTTCTTAAGTACGACAGTTCTTAGATGTGTGTTTCTAGCACATGACCAAGGACGCCTATCTTAGAGATTGTAAAGGGGAGGGGGGCCAAGATCATGACATATGTTTATGTCAACAGGAACGGATATAGTCTGTGTATAAATTTGTAGCCACTGGCATATTTCGAAACATGAAACCGCGTAGATTTCGAAACTTACCAAACTTCAAATAGTTTGGTTAACGTTTTATTAATAATAAAAAAAACTACACACATTGTGTAACATCTGTTAGGAGGACTCAGGCCCCCCCCTGCCATCATTATGGGCGCCCTTGCATATGACTGTTCTAAAGCACGTGTTCCTGCTGTCAGACATTTTTAACATATGTGATTCTGTTGTATAATAGTTCTGTATTGTGAGTTTATGTTGTACGGCGTTTCTAACGTACGTGGTTGTAAATTATGTGGTTATAAGTTGTGTGTTTCTGTTGTACATTTGTTCTAACATCTGTGATTATATAGTATGGGTGGGTATATGTGTTTATTACTTAGTACGTTTCTATCGGCTGTTTTTCTAACAAATGTTTGTTCTAATTAAGTGTTTCTACCCAGTGATTGTTCTAGTACGTGGAATTTCCAAGTTATGTGGCTTTGGTTGTTTATTCTATTATATGACAGGTCTAGGTTGTGCGTTTCTATCGTAACATATGTGTGGTTCCCAAATCGTAAGAGAGACGAAAATAATATATGCACCCACACACATCTACACGCGCACACAAATACACACCTAACACACACAGACGTACAGGTACAGAAATACACACATAATAATGGAGGCGACTCGCTCGATGTTTCCATCGGATGGTGGTCACACTTTTTCTCCCTGTATACGTATAGGCCGTTCACGATAAAGTGAGCACTGTATAACGTTTTCTTTCAGCCGTTTTGCAGCAACATTTACTGTTTTTAATGTGTAAACTTCCATGTAACTTAAAACCAGAGTAAACGTTCCAACACTCTCAAAAGTTTAAATCTATTGACCCAATAAAACATATTTCTAGTTAATTACATGTTCTAAGTGCTCAGTTTATATTGAACAGCCTATATCATCATATTAGAGACGCTTTGGAAAATCGTGGGGAAAGTGGATTGCTAGGCTCCGAAGTACTGAGTATAACAATGAAGGTTTTGTATCGATATTGATTACCGTTTTGTTTGTAGCACTGTTTCCCTCTTCAACAGGCACAGTTAGAACTGTTCAGCTTTAACACAGAACTTGTATGATTTTCCCAAAATTGTTAACCCGAATTTCAAGATGTATCATCCAATAAGGGCAGGATAAGGTTATGGTTAATTTGAAACTTTGTTGACTTTAAATATTTTGGCGATCTTCCTGTTTCTAATTATCATGCATCTAAATTGAATCCGGCAAGTCAACATTCCATTTTTAGCAGATGTCGATTTATCGTCACTTCACATGTTCATCAACACAACCTTCACGGAAGTTATACTATTGACAATAAAGTGGTGGTTGTTACAGCAATTTTTACTATCATAATTTTATTTCTGTTTTTTTTTTTGCAATTATATTTTTTCCCTGTTTTATACACATATTATGTCCAAATTTTGCTGTTATGAATTTTTTAATCTCTCATATTTTTTGCGTACTGACTCATAAACGTCAAATTTTGCATGTTATGGTTTTATGTACGCCACTAGAACCAACTTACATACCAAACTGAAACATTTAGAGTTAATAACGATATTGTAGACTACAACGTCTATTACGGTCAAACATCCGTAAAACTGGCAATAAGGACAAACTTCCGTATACAAAAAATTACGGAAGCCACTTCCGTATAGTTACAGTACTTTTCTGTAAATTTTTCCGTGAATTTACGGGAATTTTTAACAGCATGTGTGTGTATTGCATAATTCAGAGTGATGTGTTTTGCATTTTTGAAAATTTCTTGAATTTTTTAAATTTAAATTTCAAATTTTAGACTTTTTTAATACATAAATATTTTTATTATTTGTTTTATATAGCAGACTTTTTAGCCTACAACATCGTTATTCACTCAAAATGTTTTCAGATTGATATGTCAGTTGGTTTTAGCGGCGTACATAAAACCTGTGAGGATTATGAAGCTAGGGAGTAAAGCTGTTTATTTTTTTCAATTCCCACCCACGAGGTTGCCTTGTGCGGCGCCGTGTTACGAAGTAGGTCAAGCATGCTGCACTCGTCTGCTACACCACACTGCACACGATCACGTTTATCCGGCAGACTTTTAACTCTGTCACGGCCATGGTCCGATGTCTCACCAGCTGAAAGACAAGCCAAGCGTACATTCATGCTGTGGGCGACGCTAAACAGCTTTGTCCGCACTCTAAATCTGCATTAGTGAATATTCACTGATTCACGCCGATGGATGGAGCAGTTTCAACAAACTATTCAGTCAGAAACCACTGTGAAATCGGCGACTATTCACTGATTCCGATAAGGGGTGCCAACATTCCACAAGTTAATTTGTGAATGTCCACAGATTTTCCAGTAATTTTTCCCTGATTCAATAAGTTAAAACTGTTGTTTGAAAACAACGGGAAAAACCGGTGAATATTCACTGATGCACTTGTAATATGTTGGCACTCTTGAAGGAAATCAGCGAATATTCACAAATTAAACAGTGACTACTTTCACTGATTCAAATTATTGAAATTGCTCCATCTGTCAGCGTGAATCAGTGAATATTCACTAATTCAGATTTAGAGTATGCGTGGTGGAGTACATATAAGGTACTTCGTGATACTAAGACTGCAAACTTCTGTAACAGAAATGTGTTAAACATTTTAATTTTGATCCTTTAATTGATAACTTTAGCCACTTATTGGCGACTATACGCATGCTTATGAAAATTCAGTAGGGTAGGGCGGGTCAGCCAAAATTTCTAGTTTAAGGCGTTGAAATATTAACCCGGGTGAAATTTACTCGTGTTCTATTTTTAAACTGGTGGTCTATCAGTCAACTACTAGAGCTAATATTATATTCAAACATAAATAAAATAACGTGTAAAGAATGCACTGCGGATGTAGCAGTTATCAAAATATTAATCATGTAGATACTATGTAGGATTTTTTTTTAGTTTCGCCATCTTGGAATCTAGAATAGCATTGCAGTGTTTATCAAATCCTTGTAATCGACAAAACCTAGTCACGTGACTGAGATAACCTACCGTACTCCGTCGAGTGAATTTTTGTAAGCGCTTTCTTTTGGTAACATAGTGAACTCGGCTTACAGATCTTTCCTAAGCCTGTAAAGTGGTATATCAAGATATTCGGTCGGTTTAACCTATACACTTTCATCATCCAAGAGTGTCGATGAACAATGGATAGAGCCTGTGGTTTTCACCGAAAATAATTCTGCATCAACTTGTGTTGATGTCTTAAGTTGTCAAACCATTGAATTTGGCCCTTGTGGGACAGTTAAAAAAATAATTTATAGCTGAAGTAAAAAAAATTTAAAACACGTGAAGTTCACACAAATAATAGCTAATTCATATACTTTTTACTTAACTAACACCCATGACATTTTTATATGCGTATAGTGAATGATTCACGTACGCAGACGTATAGAACTCTGTAGAAAATGCACACATTTTTACGAATACGGGATACATAAAATATCATCTGGTGATGTAGCACACCCTCATTTACGCGAATGTACCAACATAATGTAGGCAGTAAAAATGTTTTAAAGAGTTGTAGTCATCCCTATGACCGCAAACCTTAGGAGAAACGACATATAAAAAAGTTGCGTTGGCCGGGAATCGAACCCGGATCAACTGCTTGGAGGGCAACTATGCTGACCATTACACCACCAACGCGTAATGAGCGTTCTTCACGTTAATGTGTTTCACAGAGAGTCGTTCGGAATGAGATTAGTAAGGAGGATTCTATGCAGCATGCAGTGTTTATTGTGTATTTGTTTCTAGACGTCCTGCGTAGAAGATTGAGGCTGAACGCCGAATGACATTTGGTAAAATAACCTTGACCAAGTGGTTTTCTTCTCCAGTGTAACCAAAAAGACGCACGACCGTTCCTAGAGAATCATGCAACGGGCAGAAATGATACACAGATCGTCAATCACGGCGTCGTGTTGTAAGTCGGTGCTCATTCGTCATCAGCTGTCGGTGCGGACAAAAACATCGAGGTCCGGGCGGATGTCTTTGGTCTGCCGTGTCGACTTCGTCGTCTTCTCCTTCAGTTGTCGGACGGTCTTCGGGGGACAGCGGTCGTGCTGTCGGCGTCGACACGGGTAGTTGCCCGGTTACAGGTTTTGGGTGGTTTGGTACAAGAAGTTTTGATCGGAAGAGGCCCGTAAGTGTGGCAGGGGTGGTTCGATTGTGTGGAAGTCTAGTTTTGGTGTAGCAGTACTTGAGAAAAAAAAAGAATGTGATATTGCATTTGTAAATTCGCTTACAATTATACAAGGATGAGGCAACCATGTTAATGTTCAATTGCATGCATTACATGTCAGTGATTAATTTACCAAGATTGATTTTCAATTGCTTAGTAATCTATACTAGATTTGCGACTTGAGAGTGGGAGTGGATCGTAGGAATGGATGCTCACCGTACTCCGGTTTTGTTTATCGCAGTTTTTAAAGTGAATTTATGGCCAAGAAGGCCAAACTATGGTACAGTGGTTAAGCAGGATATGTCAGTGTTGAAATCATGGAAGTGATCATTTTGGTTTGAGCGGAGTCGAGAGCACAGTACTTTATTTATTTAAAAAAAAATGGTCTTTCGATTAATGCCAGTAGTGTTCGTAATTTACACATGATTGTATTAATATATGTATTTACCTTTTGAAGTTCCTTAATCTTAAATAATTGGTTTTGTATACTCGAGCAATTTACGAAACGCGTCATAGTAAACAAAGAGATTTGTAAGGGCACAAATACCGGTATGATGTTACAGTAATGCCCATTATTATTATTATCGACAAACAATGATCTTCTATTCACAGCAAATTTCTCGTGATGCATCAAGCCGAATAAAAGCTCACGGCATTTTCTTGGCATTTTCTTCCAATTAGACGGTTTGGCACCTGACCAGGGTTGCAACGTACCATTACACAATTTTGGCGCACAAACGTGAGTCCCGATTTGGCTGGAGGCTACGGTCGCACTGTACAATCTATTCTGTTTTGCAAGTAAGTGACGTCATAGGACCAGTTATTACCTAAGAGAAAAGTACGATGACCTTAACAGCAGGATCAAGTCAGGTGGCGCGGTGCAACGGTAACACATTGCATTCGAGAGTTCCCGGGTTCGAGCCCCATTCTGATTTCGGTTCCCCGTGGTTTCCCGAAATCCGAAATCACTCCAAGTGAATGCTGTGATGATTCCTTATTGTAGGCCATGGTTGACATCTTTTCTAGTTTATGTCCTCGTGTAAAATTGTCTGTAATGGTCCCAAATTGGTTGTCGGCGAGACTTCAAGCCCAATAAAAAAAAATATATATAATATATATGCATATGCAGTACCCTTGACATGTCCTGGTTTCATCGCACAAAGAGAACCCAATTGCAGGTATCGCATTATCTCGCCCCGTGCGTGCTGATGCACGACGATGCTATTCCTGGCGAGAGAATCACGTAGAGTTACTTGTTCTTCCGCGGTGCGACCGGCTTCTTCTCCATCAGACCACTTTGCACCCAGGCGCGAGCCAACATCTCAAAATACTCGTCCCTCGCCCCTCCTCCTCCTACCTGTAGCTCGCGACCTCTTTCAAAACACATTCCCGACGATTGGCTCGGTCGCAGGAGACGTCAGTTACGACGGGCACCGCCGTGGCCGGCCCGGCATTCGGAGTTTGCCGACTTTCTTCATCACTAGCTTTTAGCACCTCAGAACGGGGGTCGTCCAATCCTCTTGCGGAGGACCCTAGCTCACCCATCCATACATAGTGTACGGCGAACATGGGCTCCGTCGTAACTATAGCAGCCGCATAGGCTGGGTTCACAATTAAAAATCATAAGCACAAGACGTATAACATAACTGAGCGTGCTGGAGCAGTGGTAAGACATTCGTCTCGCATTCGATCCCCGGCTCCGACCACCCTGATTTCGGTTTGCCAGGGTTTTTCGAAATCACTCCAGTCGAATGCTGGGATAGTTTCTTAAACAGACCCTGGCCGATTCCTTCCCTCCTTTCCCTTGTGTTCCTCTATCATAGCCATGTGCTGTTCGAGGACACGCACAAATAAATAAATAAATGAAAATAACAATAAACACTTTACACTACCAGAATCTTTGAGCGAAATTGATTCACAGTTACTGAATCTTTACGTTTAATGTTTGACAGATGAAATTATTACGACAAATTTATTTATGGCTGTACTGTAGGGAATATGCCAAACGCCAATTGAACAAACGTTAAGTTGAATCGTGTCTAGTAATAACGAGGCCTAAAAACAAATACCGAATAAACTCCACGAATTCAAATATAATTTACAATACCAAAACATAATAATTTACATTAAAATTTATTATTCTCACATTGCTGCTTTTTGTTCTTATTTTCAGGTAAAGCCAACATGGCGGATATTCAGAAAATTCTTTGCCGTGATTGACTGCCTCCTATGCGTCCGCACAGTAATGATAACATACAATCATTTCCTATATTGCAGTTCCCATGCACACGATCTGTTTCGAGCAGTTACTAATCAGTAGGCTCGAAAACATAGTGGTTAGCCCTTGTGCGAACGACCTATGTTCTACGCTTACTGTTAGGTTTTTTTATTGTGAACCAACCGTTAGGGCCCATTAGCCTCGGTTTTCCTTATCCGCTTCCTCGGTTCTCAGCCCATAGGTGGGCTAGAGGCGTTTATGGAAATTCAAGAGTGTGTGGCAGGTCAACCAAAATATCAAGATTTTGATGTTTAAAATATTACCCCAGTTAAGTTTACCCGTGTTCTAAATTTCAACTAATTGCCTCTTGATAAAATACTAAAACTAATATTATATTGAATATAAATATTATATGGGTAAAGAATATACTGTAGGTGTAGCATACAGCAAACTATTTATCAAATGGATAATATGTAGGCTTGTTTCGAAAGTCCAGTTTTTTTAATTTAAATAACATTGCAGGGGTTATCAACCCTGGTTATCGACAAAACCTGGCTACGTAACTTAGATAACCTACCCTACTCCAGCGAGTGAATTTTCATAAGCGTCTTAGTAGAAGAGGAGAAACGTATGGTCAGTACCTGCCATTTCTGTCGTAACGAAATTTTACGCTCGACATGGCACATATATTACCTTCTTAAGGCGGCCACCTGGTGAAGGTTGTGTTTGTGTGTGCGAAGCAAAAATCGGCGAGGCGCTACGAGCGACGTCAGCCTGCACATGTATAATGATATCGCCTCTACGGCCAAAGTGCGCACGCAGAGTCCCGCAGTAACGGTTTTACTGTGGGACTTTAAGGGGAATCAGTACCCGTTATTTTTAAGTAATAAAACTTCCGCATTTAATTTGACCTACAAATTTTCTGTAGTGTTTTATGCTTCGACAAGGCAGGGGAATAGTTTCTTGCATTGTGTACAGTTGGCATTGCTTCACTACCATTGCTTATACTGTACTAGTGACCATCCGTAGTGAAAAAAAAACGCTTCCTTCGTCTGGAAGGTTGCTAGTCAAAAACTAAGTAAAGTAGTGAAGTTGTGACAGTTCGATGACGCTTAAGAAGGTAATATATGTGCCATGTCAGACGTTAAATTTTAATAGATCTCGTTGTATAGAACTTACATCGAAAATTGAAAAATTAGAAGATGGCAGGTACTGATCCCATTTAGGGCGCAGTCTACCGCAATTTTCATCACCATTTTTTTATTCGTACCAGATATTTTTTTCTTATTTTAGACACAAAATGTGACTAAATTTGGCTCTTATGAAATTTTTTTATCTGTTATTGTTTTCGCGTAATGGCTTGTTAAAGTCATATTTTGCATATTTCCTTTTCAGGGACTACACTAAAACCAACTACTCAAAAAAATCATGGTGGATAATGACATTGCAGGCTACAATGTCATGCTCATGAAAATAAAGAATAAAAATTATTTGTATTTAAAAAACATATTGAATTTTTAGTTTAGGTTTAGGGTGTGTCATTATGCTCCTTGGTGTAACTCCGCGCACACGAACGCACATGGACATATGCGGAACGACTTCAATGTTTAAATCCGCGGCAATTTTGAAGTAATTGTACTGTCACTGAAAACAGATGCATCTAGGAACCAAAATCAATTTGCGGTAATTTATCACAAATACAATTCGTTTATTCTAGCAAGATATGCAGGTCGATGAGATAAATGGTAAAAGTTTACAAATAATCAAGTAAATATATCTTGAGTAAATATGCTGCATCGGACATTCTTATCAACATTCTGTATTTTACTTTGAGTTAAAATACACTTCGCATTGCATTTTACCGTTAGCAAAAAAGTCGTAAAATAATACAATCTAATATAAAAATAAGTAGGATAAAAAATATAGTATCAATTATCTTGTAAAACTCTAGTGTGCATAAAAGAAAAATTTTAATAAATCCATACAAATGTAATGCTGGATAAATTGCCTGAGCTTTCGCAATAAACATAATTATTTTCATTTTTTTGCCTATTTTCCGAAGGAAAAGTAGGTAAATGATATCTACTGCATGCATGTGTGTCTATGAATGTGTGTGTCTCCTCTAAAAAATTTTGAGCTTGTGTACCAAATGTAAACAATCTTGGTACACATATACAACCTGGTAAGGTGACTTGACTTTTATTTATTTGTTCGTACAATATTATTATTATTATTATTATTTTTTTCAAAATGGGGCACCATGCAGAGAAAGAAATTGAGTCCGATCAGCATGGCATGGACGTTTACATGCAGACGCACGTCTTATAACGCAAAAGGTCAATTTTCAGTCATTCGTGTAAAATAATTGAATACTTAATTGAAAACAAAACCGAGAGCATCATGTAGCGTATTACCTGTACCAAAGGTAAACATTGTAACATGTTAAACAATTTTGGACGAATAACTGGGTCTGCCGTCGTAAATGAAACGTGTGTTGTAGTCTGCTGCGTTTGCGCGATAACAATGTCATGTTATCAAAAAATGTTCATGCATACACATAAAACTCAAATCGTTATACTATATGTCCTGATTACGGTTCGTCTGGATATCTCATTTAATAAAGAAATTTTCAGAAGGTCGCCACTGTGTAAATATGAAAGGGGCATGAACACAAATACAGCAATTTTACTCTAACATGTACGCTGCCGAGTCTGCTTAAATTCTGAAAATCGTTCTTCAGATATCTGAATGTGACAATTTTTATGTAATGAACATGACATGAATAAAAACACACAAAAGTCAAGTCACCTTAGGTAAGTAGTACTAAATTTGTACCAAGTATCAATTATCCACACAACACAAGAATAGTTTCATTTTGTATAAGCAGAAGTGTGAACTAACCTCTAGTTTCTCCTGATTCTTTAAATGTTTCCTCAAAACTCCATCTCTATTAATAGCCCGAAAAGACAAAAGTACTCTATAGTTTGAGATGCGCAACTTTATTCATTCGTAAAGTTTGTAAATAAATGTGTGTATGCTATAGTTATGTAATTAGTCAAAATTGTCATAGAGACTTCAATCAAGTTTTATTTTATTCAGTATTTCAATGTGAACTGTTATATGTATAGGAAATAGTCCAATTAACTTGTTTCGATGTTAACTAAATTTCATACTTAATTGCCGGCCTACCAGTATAAAACCATATAAAAGGAAGCTTGGAGGAAAGAGTTATGTTTTCACGATGTAATAGCTACAGAGTGCACAGCGGGGTAACGACAGAATAGAAACTTGGAGAGAGAGAGAGAGAGAGAGGGCCAAACCAACCCTCTCCCCCCTTGAAGGCGCCCATAGCCGTTGCTTGTAGGCGGGGCTTAGATGGTCGTCATGCTGTGACAAAATATTAAACATATGTAAATAATGGAAGTAAATTAATGAAAATTTAACAGTTTATGCTAGTAAATATAAATGTCAAATGTACTAATTTTCAAAA
>PNEQ01120419.1:0-18138 GCA_003012365.1 Medauroidea extradentata | reverse complement strand
TTCTGATAGCAATCGCTGGCGCACACGCTCATCAGCAATTCCAACCACTAGTTTGTCCCTCAATGCCTCGCTCAGAAATGTGCCAAATTTACACGACGTTGCAAGATGTTTTATTGCTACTACAAATTCGGCTGTCTTTTCCCCGGGTTTCTGCACTCTACTGTAAAACGCGTAACGCTCCGCCACCACGATTTTACGCAGAGTATAATGTTCAGTTAAAACTTTCACCAAATCATCATATGACCTTGAGTCCACACTGTCCGGAGATACTAGATCACTGAGCACCGCTAGCACCCTTGGTCCAATAACGGTAATAAGCACGGACACTTTACTCTCGTCTTTGATTTGATTCGCCTTGAAATAATGCTTAAGCCGAAGCACATATGATGCCACCGCCTCATCCTGCGGGCAAAATTCCTCCACTCTACCTATCGCTGCCATTTCTTGCTACCCAGCAGTCTGCTAATCAACAACTAATTAACACTACTCATTTAAGCTCTATCCGATCTTTGTCGCCAGTGTAATAACGTGACATACAAGAGCATTGTTTCGGCAGACCACCTTTTATTATCTTACCGCCATGACTGGCTTAACAACAAGAACAGTGCTACCACCACATAACCTTAGACAACTTACTTCCTAAATACATCACATTTTCCTATTGCTACCACAGTTTCCTCCTTGAAAACTGTCAACAGTGAGTTTGTGGGCAATGAAAACAAATCACCAAATTACAAAATTAAGTAAAAAGTTCTGGTGTACCACATTGTTTTAGCCTAAGGGGGGATATAGGGTTTGCAGGTTGTATTATAAATTTTTACAGTAATGATTTTTTTTAACTTTAAGATTTTGATAGAAATTAAAGAATTCACACAGAAGAACAGTGTCACGGGTTACCGCATCAAGATACTTATAAAAACTGAACTTAATTGTTTTGTATTTTTTTAAAAATTGAAGAAAATTGGTAACTATTAGTGTAGTATAAAATTCAGCATATTTATAGAAATACAAAAAAAAATTTCACTGCTGTTTGCTGTATGTAATTTATCTTGATGTAACCCATGACACTGATTTTAGTGTAAATTATTTCATTTCTGTTAGTCAATTGGTTTTCCTTTCTAGTATAAAACACTTTCATGCAAATTCGAACTTTTGACATGTCATTATGCAAAAACTATGAAAGCTAAAAAGTTTTCATTTTTGTAAGAAAATAGCCGCAATGTATGTCTTCAGAACAAATTGAGTTTAGTACAAACATAAAAATTACTAAAACGATTAAAATTATTTGGTGAAATCTCCCTTTAAAAGGCAACCTGTTGTCAAAGTGTGTGTGAACTTTTTGAGTAAGCAAAGAAATGGTGGGAAATGGCCGATAGGATACTAATTACTAAAACATGTAGACAGAGATGAACAAGTACTTAAGAATCAGTACTTTCAAGTGGGAGAACACAAACACAGAGGCCAGTGAAACGACGCATCCTCACGAAAAATGTGTTGTCCATCTGCGTTTTGTGTTCACCCACTTGCAAGTACTGATTCTGTAAGTACTTGTGAATCTCTGTCTACATGAACTTTTTAAGTGATTAATTTATGGTAACTTTACCAGAAACCAAACCTGGTTCACAAAAGGACCTGTGTACACCGGACGTTCGTAAATGACCATTTTGCTTTCAGATGGTTGAATCATTGTATCCACCGGTTGAACCAACCTGTAAATGCGGTGAGTCTTGTGGATGTGCGCCAGAATTTCCACCGGTGAATTTTTTAATACTGTCTCGCAATTAGCATTTAAAATTACTTAAATAATTTTGGGATGTGAGGTCAAAGAAAGCAAACATATCATATTTTTTTGCGAGGAAAATTGTTTGTATTTTAAAATATGTACATACTTTAAAAAATTAATTATTGATTTCATTTGTAGATTTCAATTATAAACTGTATTTACTATTACATATGATACTAAAATGTTCAGTTTGGATTCCTATCGTGGTATAATGTTACATATCCTAACATTAGTAGATTCATCCCATTTCATTCGTAACGGAAAATTTTAAAATAACCGTCAACCTGATGTACAATAATGGCCTCAACTGGTGTATGTCGGTGCTTCAAAAACTGATGGATCCACTGGTGAATTTCTGAAAATGCAGGATATTTAACAGGGCCTAATCATCTTTCATAATATTGCTTTCAGACAACAACTACCTATTTTCTGCATTGAGAAAAGGGGAATGTTGCTTCTGGAATAAAAGTGTAGGGAAAAATTTATAAGTTATTTATTTTCCAGTTGTTAAGAATGAAAATACAAATTCGCTCATAGTTCTAAGGGAATTGAAAAAAATACCTAAATTATCCTATGTGTGTGTCTCTCATATATGAACAAAATAGTATTTGTTGTATGTATTTAGGTTCCACAGGCACTGTGCCCCACTAAATATAATTTAACATGTATATCTTTATCTTTGTTGGTGTCAGAGTTCTGAGGTAGACAGCACCCTTACAGGCTAAATGACTTGTTCAGCTGAGGTGCCTTGCTTGTGAGGAAGTGCTAAACAGAGATTATTAAGGTTTATATTTTGGCTTCTTTTCTTCGTTTAATGTCTCATTCCTGTTGGCTGTATGACATATATACAGTTGAATAATACTCAGCACTGAGAGTGTATTAAGTTTCGTATTGCATATGTTAAAGGAATAATTGGTAGGGTCACAAACTTTTACGAAAAGAATTTTGTCCCAGCGTGTTTCAGTGCCTTACATGCATATCTGCAGGACTGTTTTGTGGTTATTGGCAGCGTTTATTTGTGAAGTGATGTATCTCATGTATCTGAGCCAATCACAGTAAGGTTCTGCATGCAACACCACTATTTAACTGTAGTTATAGCCTTGTACTTAATAGATCAGTGGTTATTAAATATAATGAGGAGAGATATAAAGAATGAAGAAAGAATTATGAAACCAAACATACAGTAAGGACACATCAACTATGTCACATGAGCGCTGATGTACTTGCAACCCATGACCGGGTGTTTACAAGTGGTGTAATTTGAACATTAAATGTGACCTGATAAATTAATAGATGTGAGCTTTCCTTGATTACTATAAAAGATTTGCCCACTCCAGAATTTATGTTTCTGTTACTTGTTGCACAGTGGGACTGTCTCTCATAGCAGTAAATGGAATTTGATTCGGTGACATTGTCATTAAGACCAAGGACTTGATCTTTTTTTCTCTTTTTGGTATCAATTTGGTTTATTATTAGCTGTAGCACTACTGTAAATTGCCAAAAGGAAAGCTGAATTTGCATTATTAAATGTAATTAACAGCTCTTTTCCCAGACATTTACAAAATTCGCTGCTTACTCAAATTGAACTCGCCTAACACACAAAAATTGATGTAACTGACTTATGGTTATCTCCAGGGACCCATATTTTTAAATAATGTTTTCCATGTGGGTAAGCTAATTTTGGTTTTTTTAGTTCAGTGATAAATGTCTGATCTCAAAAATAAGAAATCTGATATTTAAATGACAGAATTTGAATTTTTGAGTTCAGCAAGATAATTTTTTAAAGTAATGTTATTAGTTTATTATAAAGTTTGTTTTATTATTTTAGACCCTTGCTATAACATTTCCATTTAGTATAACAATTTCCTTTCCTGTTTATGTTTTGCATGAAGGTCGTTGTTTAAACAAAGCCAGATTTTGTTAGGGGCATACGCCAGTGTCTCTGCGAGCCCTGGTGAAGCGCCTGCAAGTGGATGTGGCCTCTCTGCTTGAGCTAATCCGTCGCCTCAGGACGGAAGGCTCTTGGAATGTGAAAGGCCTTGTATTCCATGAGGTGTCTTACAACGACATATTTGGCACTGATCCTCCGCCGTAAGTCACGTTGTAAAATATTTATGTTGTGGTAGGTTGATGTTATGTGTATGCACAGTTGTTTACTAGAGTTAATAAAGGTTGTGTTATTTAATTCATGTTTTTTTTCTGGTGGAGGTTAATATATTTCACTGTGATGGGGAGGTATCAGAAATGTCAGGTACATGTATTGTTTATTGGTTGGCAGCATATCAGACAGGTAGTTATGATATGTGAGCATAAAAAATGCAGTAGTACAGTATATAGCAATAAAAGCACGTCATTTAAATGATTCAACATCATGGTGGTTTTGTTATTACTTCCCAGAGTAATGTAGTAACGTAGTGCTTATAAACATGATAGTAATCACCCATTTTTTCTTCATATTGAAGTTTTCGAAATGTACAGACCTCAATTAACAGCTGTGTGAAGGTCATAAGAAAAAGTTTTTCATTGACTGCAGTTAATTGTAACTGGAAAGATCTGTAATGTTTAGATAAGTTTACTGGAACATTTGAAAACATGTTTTTTTTACTTCATTTTTAACCTTTCCTTGCGGCAAAGTAAGAACTGTTCTGAATAGTTATACATTTTTGGTATAGACCTACATATTTGGTAGCAAGAGTACATAGTATAAAAAAATGTACAGTCTTTTAAAGTAATTAATTTGTGTGCTGTTGCAGACCCAGGTTAGTGGCACCCTCGGATAAGGTGAGTGTATATTAAATTATTTGCATGTTTTTGTGGGTTTGTCACCAGTTCTTTTTTTTTATTAGTTTCTAAAGTTATAAAATATATTTTCCTGAAAACTTTATCAAGTTAATGTTCTCGCAAAATGTGTCATGAAAATTGTCATAATTTAAATTTTCAGTTTAGTTTCAAATTATGCTACATATTTGTAATAAGTTCCAGGTTCTGATACATTATGTTCTATGAAACAATAACAACTCGTGTTATTCCATAAAATAGCAACTTAAAAATTTAATAAGTGTACCTTGTTATTCCAGTTTCTTATCTTGTTAAATGATGGTGTCAATAGATCCCCCATGTTCTAGCCACCTCTCATAAAATGTGCTGGGTACAAATGCTTTGTCTTATTATTGAAGGGAGAACATAGTAAAATTGCTGAGGTAATGTTTCCATTTAAAACTTCTAGTCAATTCCTTTATATATACATGTTGTAATACAGATGTATGTTCATATTTTCTTACAGCTTGTGAAAATTAGTTGTGTAAATACTCTTTCATTTTAATCACTCTTAGGCTCCTGGCACTTGCTAACAACCATATTGTACTAGTCTTTTTTATGCTTAGCTGGGAGTCAGTAACATATTGTATGAGTACTGAATTAACTTGAACTGTATTATTATTATTATTATTATTATTATTATTATTATTATTATTATTATTATTATTTTTGGAAATCTAGTATAACCATCTGTACCTACATCACAAAATTCCTTTTAGTTTTGCCTCTTTTTGACCTTATAACTTTCTTAGTGCACTAAATATTTTTAGTTCCTTTTGAAAGACAGTTGCTTGTGCTTTATAGTAGTTGAAAAGCATATTAAACATTTCATAACTGGAATGTTAAATGTAAAAACTTTCTGATATTTGTTTTGCTATAAAGTACACTTAATTTTGTTTAATTGCTTTACAGTTGGATAAAAATTAATGACAGTTGTGTGTTTTAAATTTAGCAGTTATGTAAGCTTGCAACTGTCCTTGATTGTGGTTAAGGTAGGGCATTAGTCACCATAATGGATTAATTTACTTTTTAATTATAATTTTTTTACTTTATACCATATTGCAGCACAATGCAATCAACCCTTCAATACCATGGTACCCGATTTCACCATGTTCGTCGATTTGCACAAAGATACACAATAAAGTCCAGCAGAAACAAAGTGCTGACTCGTGATTGTCTCACTGAGATAACACATTAGCAAACCAGTCACATATTTCAGCCGAAAACTCTGTATCATAAATGCCTAACCAACCAGGCACCAAACAATTTTATGCATAAGAGCTATGCTAGGCCAGACTAATGTCAAAATATGAAATTAGAATAAAATTTCTCAAGCATACTGTCTGTTCTATATTGTAGTGCGCCCACATAACATTTGCGTTCATATATACGGCGTGATTTTATTAATCGTGTCAACCATTCAGTAATGCAGTTAAACCACTCGCACAACATGCATCCCACAGGATTTTACAGGTCAAAACCCAAGCACATCAACTCATTTCTGTAAACAATGAATCAACATTTTTCATACGTGACATAGCTAAAAAAAACTCTGGCACTCAATTCATAGTCTCTGCTGAGACTAATCATCACATCCCGTCAGCCACACCCAGCAGCTGGCACGTGCTGTGATATAGGTGGTGCTTTGCATCTGGGTCCACTCGACCGACTGACTTCTCAACATCAACAGCACTGCTCCTGGCCGAGCCTTGTCTGTCTTTTCTATTCACCACGGTAGTGCCTCCTGTCGCATGTCACAACCCTTGTACGTGCAGTTACCATGTGCTCTTATATCAGCCTACCATGCGTAGATTCTGGTACACACCATTGAATCATACCAATAAAAACGTTATGTCACAAGAATTTTGTGACAGTCGCAGGAGACATATGACATGATTGGATAATATTGCATTGCACAAGGACAGGTAGTATAGATAACACACGTCATTGCTGCTATTTTTTGGACCCCGCTTCTGTCAAGCATCTAGATGAAAGATACTATGCTTCTTGGCAATGAACACCATTACATTCTTCGTAACAGTGTTTGATATCTCACTTCTTGTGTCATCAAGAATTTCTTTTGCTGCTGGTGCCATTAGAACATATAACGTGTTTACTGATGAGTCTGTGTGGTCATCATCTTACCGGAATCACTGCAGCTGAAACATTTATGTAACAGAGACATGATTATTCTTGCTACGGAGCAGTACTGAAGAGAAATGTTGCTGTACTGGTTGTCTAGAGTTCCTTAAAAATTATATGACAGTGAATGGTACAACTGGAGATATACAATGTATTTTGCCTAGTAGCCATTTTAGATCATGAAAAGTGTTGTCATAAATTTGATTTAAAAGGGCCAAAAATGTGCAAAGCTTTATTGAAGAACATACTTACATAAGAGATTTGTGTATATGTGTATCTAAAACATACAGACAAACTTTTAACTTGCTGAGGTCAAAATAGAATGTTTGGTGTAGGTTGCCCATGACCCAGCTCACATAGGAAGCGTTGCAGACGCTTCCAAAGTTTGAGAAAATGTGAACAATTTTTTGTAATATTTAGGAAACTACTTGCTTGTCAGAAACAAATTTTTGGTTACAAAATCGAAAGCAACAATAACGTGAAGGATTTGTACATTTAACACATCTCAGTTACTTTGAAAGTGGGGTAGCACTAACCTTATTTCTTTGAAAAATGTATGTGACAGTAAAAAGTTGCTATTTTCGATCAAACATAATTAAATGGTGGGAAATTTTAAAAAATATTTATGTCTCTTGCAAAAACTGTCCTTGAACAGTCGTCCTTTTAGGGCAATCATTAATTGTTCGATTTCACAGAGAAGTGCTATTGCCGACCATGTATGCAACCAGGCATTACTGACTATCTTTCACCGCATTGGAATGCGTGTTGCAACATTGTGTGGTAAAACATTAGCGAGGTACATAAATAACATATTAGGTGTGAATGCCCCACTTTTAACGAGAAAAGAAATATGACATTAAATTGAAGTTTGCTCTAGCAGTGTCATTTTGCACCATCATAAAAACTCTACAACATGTGTTCAAATTTGCAGTCTCCCATTTCATTGCAAGACATGAGTCGCTAAATCAGTGACTGGCGTACTCTTTCGAAAACACCTGGTGTATCTTGAATTTTGTCACAGGCAGCCATTATCCTAGCTAGGAGATATTCCTCTAACTCAATTGGTGTGTAATACATCCAGAGCCTTGACGAAGCCCCACAGGAAGACGTTGAGTGGATTAAGGTCCAAAGAGTTTGCTGTTTACGCAACAGGGCCGTCGCTTCCAGTCCACTGTGCTGTAAATGCAATGTTAAGGTAATTACGTACAACAGCTCTTGTGTAAGTGGAAGGGCACCATCATGTTGAAACCACATATAGTCCATCTCGTGTAAGAATTCCATTTTTTGACAGTTGTACTGGCATAATTTTATACCGGTAGTTGTTTCCATGAAATAAGCAGTGTTTTCCACTGCCATTAAGTGATATTTGAACAAACACACTCAGGTGGCTATCAAACTGTGAAGTTTATAAAAAATTAAAAGTATTTTCCTGTAGAGATTTGCACACATGCTAATCCTTTGAACTGTCAAAAAAAGGAATTCTTACGCGAGACAGACTATACATTGCTGTACCGCAAGCAAAACATTCAGGAGGAATTCTGACAATGTCAGTTCAGGAATTGGCAGTACAGGTCCATTCAATCTTCGCTGCATAAAGTAGGGCTAAATGAGATGATTACTGACAATATCCGCCCAGATGTTAATAGAAAACCGTTCCTGGTTTGGTTCGCTACTATGGCATTTGCACAAGGATTAACGTCGTTCCACATGTGACTGTTCCTACTGTTAAAGTAACCATCTTTGCGTAAATGTTGCTTCATCAGTAAACAATATAATGGACGTAAAATGTGGATCTTCTGTGTACTGATGCAGGAACCGCTGTGAAAATGCACATCGAGGAGCAAAATCCTCTGGTGACAATGCCTGCACCTTTTTCGCGCATGGTAGACACGTAGCAGTTGCTTGTGCGTAACACGCCATACATTTGAATGGAACGCCCCCATTCCGTGCCCAATGGCAAGCGTGCTTGTTGACAGATTTTCCTCCACAAAATTGAGAACTTCTTCAGTCATATTTGGTGTACATACATTCCTGGGATGACCAGTGCCACCTCACATCTTGAACGTGCCTGTTTCACACAATCTCTGGGTGACAGTTGTGAAGGTCGTGTTATGAGGTTGCCTCCACGCTGGGAATCTCGTGATACAATCGCGCAGCAGCTCGTGCATTACATTTCACTTCACTATACAACAGAACCATATCTGTCACGTCTGTGTTGGTGTACATTGCCATGTCGACTTTAGCACAATGCATCATGCAATGTACAGTGAATTGTGAGTTTGTAGTCTACAGTCTTCTGCCTTGTTCTGGAAGGTGAACTATAACAAAGATAATTGGGGGTTGGAGGGAAGTGAAACACGACTCACACCAGTGTTATTGTAGCAACCCACTGCACGATGCAGCTTACGATTCAGAGTTGCCACAAACCAACTGCCCACACATCACTCCAGTGTGGCACACAGTCAGTCATTCATGGTTGCATACTTGTTAGGCAATAGCGCTTCTCTGTGGAATCAAGCATTTCATGATTGCCCTAAAAGGACGAGCAATAGACAGTTTTTGCAAGAGATATTAATTTTTATAAATTTCCTGTCAATTATGTTTGATCAAAAGTAGCAACATTTTACTGTCTGATAAGTTTTTCAAAAAAATAAGGGTAGTGCCACCCCCTTTCAACGTGATTGAGGTGCGTTAAATGTATAAATCCTTCGCGTTTTCATTGCTTTTGGGAAATTATTTTGTAACCAGAAATTTGTTTCAGTCAAGAAAGTAGTTTCCTAAACATTAAAATAATTTTTCGTATTTTCTCAAACTTTGGAAGCGTCTATAGCGCTTCCTACATGAGCTGGACTATGAGTTCCCTGCATCAAACATTTTATTTTCACCTCAGCAAACACTTGTTAAAGTTTGTTGGCATGTTTTAGATACATGTTGTATATGTACTCAGAAAATGCCTCAACAATTTTTTTTTCTCACTAGTATGAGGTGGAGCTAAACAAGTTGAAAATGGAGGTGGAGTATTGGAAGAAACGGGCTGAAAATTGTGAAACTAAGGTAAGTTTAATATTTACGTGTGCTCTTAAGTCTGCATTGCTGCGATTACTGCCATTCTGGCAAAATAACATCACAAACATGCACTGTTTCACTTCACAAGATCTATGCTATGTTCTTCACAGTACTGATAGATTATGGTCTTGTTTTAAACGATGCACCTAAATATTATGCATTGTAATGCATCACAGTTTCTGGCCCGGGGGCAATCGTAGCTTCTTTCGTGTGATTTGCTTCTGTGTTTACTTATTAGAATATCTACCCAATATCGTCATACACTCCTACTAACTTAGTGATCAGTGTAATACATAAAATTGAGCTTTTGTGGGAACAGAAATTGTACACTCAGTCACACCTTGCTTCCTCTCACTTAAAAGTTAGGGAGGTTTATGTGGGCCAGTAGCTCCATTGTCATTCCCATAGATCTACACTGATTTACACTGAGTGGGCGCTGCCACTGTTGTTCTTGTAACGTGGATAATCACCTCATTGATTATGGATGTCCTGTGTACGAAATAATAAACAAAGAATTGATGTTGCTGTTCTTAGCCACAAAATAATGTGAGACTAAATATAGAATATCAGCTGAACTATGAATTATCACTGGTAGTGTATCAAACAAGCTGTGAAATTAATTTATTTATGTGTTATCAATCTAAACTATGTGTGCATGGAACAGGTGTTTGCCAACAAAATTAACGTTGTACAGTGTATATTAACTTTCTTTTCAGGTTGATGAGGAACAGCAAAAGCTAAAAAATGAGGTTGCGTTTTGGAAGAATTGTGCAGAAACTTATGAAGCAGAGGTAAATACAGTCAGCTTTGGATGTATTTTCATCTTTGTTTGGTATGTTTTTACTCAAATTTGACTACGGCCATTTTCTACACCTGTAGAGTAGGTAGGTCGGTTAGCTTAACTTCTCATTAGAGACTGTGTGTGATACACAACTTAATACATTGACAGGAGCTGAGAAGGGAATTGGCCATGACCTTTGTTAAGGAACCCTCCCTGCATTCGCTTGGAGCGATTTCGGAATACAATGTAAAACTGAAATGAGAATGGCCAGAACTGGGGATTGAACCCTTATCCTCCAGAATGTGAGTCCAACATGTTACCGTTGAGCCACCTTGCTCACTTACAGCTGTAGGGACATGATTTTTCATAAAAAATGTTTATGGGTAGTGTTTCTGGTAAATGTTTTGTAGAGTATGTCTTTATTTAACGTGGTATTGCTCTGCACCGAAAAATTCATAATTTTATAGTTGTACCAAACGCTGTCGAATTCTTTCACGTTGCATTAATAACTACCCACAAATTAAATACTTTTCAGTTCCATAGTTTTCGTGTAAGCTGACGTCAAAGAAGCAATGTGACCATTTTCACTACTTACCCAAGTAAAAACTATTCAAACAATATAACTGAAATAATTTACAGTAAAAGTAAATGTACTACACTACAGAATAATACCTTTGTAATTTCACGTAAAAATTTAGTTGAATAAAATTCTTGAATGTATTCAAATGTTTACATATCTTTAAATACCCATATTAAAAATAATAAAAAAATGTAATGAAATAACAGAGGAGTCATTCTGTAGATGTAGACATGCACCCCACATTTTTTACATACTTGCTAGGTAAAGTTTTATTTTCACCATTCAGTTTAAATTTAATTAAATTCCATTTTGATTTACAACCTAACAAAACTTATGACCAAGGACTAAAATTATAATACTTTAGGTTTTGGATGCTGATTTCTTCCATGGCTGACCAGGGCTAATCACACCTGCCGATCTACCCTACCTTCCCCTTAAGGTGCCAGCAGGCCTCGCTGCCCACAGCTCTCGACTGTGAGACCCCGACATCTCTAAAAAACTGTTTTTCCTAGACTTTATGAAGGACTAGGATAGGAGATGCTCACCCTAGCTATATGACTCTAGTGTGTACATTTTAACTGTTTCTCACCATCACAAGACTCCCCTTACTTTCGTGACACAAACTCCTCTAAAACTTGAATGCATACTGATAGTCAACCCCGTTAATATTGGACACGTCCAGCTGCTGACAACTGCAAAGGCTTTCGTGATGCAACCAAGAGTTGTCTCGTTCCACAATACACAGCTACAGTTGTAGCAATAAAACTGAGAAACCAGGACATGTCTTTGAGCTGTCAGGGCAGCCTTTCACAACTGACGGTTGGAATGTTGTGGAATGTCCTAGATCCAAGAAGAAGCTTATAGCTGAACAGTAAAAAATTTTAAACTTTACCTACCACGAAAACTATAATCAAAATTTTCTAAATGCTACACTACAAACATAGCATCGCAAGTAATAAACAGACAGTACATACTTACTGAATTAAAAAGTTGAGGCCACAATCATACATACTTTATGATTGTAATTGTTGATACGAGGATGTCCAGAAGTGCTCACTTTACAGTGAACAGCCTGTAGCTGTTGACTAGGAACTAGTGTTTGTACTATAATTATGTATGTACAGGTCAAGAAGAAACAACAGCAGGAAGTGGACCAGGTGCCGAGGCTGACTGCAGATAAGGTGAGGCACGCAACAGAGCAGTCAAATTGCCTTGCTGGAGTTGTGTTAATTCATTCATAATGGTTAGATGACACTTACTTAATGGAATAAAACATAGGCCCTTAGGTTAACCAATGAAATATGTAAATAGAATGTTGAAGTACTCGCAGGCTGGTACTTCTTGACAGAAACACATGATGAAAGAGGCGAACATAAAGTCTCGCCTAATGAAGCTGACCTAGTTCTGCAAAACGTGGTGCAACTGCCGCAGTCGCGCAACTTTGTGTTAATCTCTTTCATTGTGTGTTTCTGTCAAGAAGTACCAGCCTGTGAGTACTTCAGCATTCTATCTACATATTTAATTGCTTATTAAAACCTACAAGAAACTAACAGCTAAATTTTGTTGTCAGTAAAATGAGTTTACAGTACGAGTATGTTCGAAACGTACGTGTTACTTCTTGTATATTCAGATCTGTAGAATCCACCTTGTTGGCAATTGTTCTGAAGTACTTCAGTCAATTCTCAAAATTATGTGCAACTATGGGTGAAGAAATGTATTCCACACCTGATTTCAAGTGAACTGTTAAAATAAAACTAGCCGTCTGCACCCACCCACATTAATCTATGGAGGTCGGGGGATGGATTCTATAGATAATAGAAACTATACTTTACACTGTGTTAGGTTCCTTTAACTTCTTTATATACTAATGTATGTTTCATACCACAGCCTGTGTATCAGTTTCATGGAGTTGGTACAGCTTGTTAGTAATATGTGTTCGCGTTTGTAGTATGTAGTCTCATTTTAGCTAATCTTAATACATTTATAATATTTGCTGATATTTGGGGTTTTCACTGATAATCAGGACTTTTGCAGACTATCAGAGTTTTTAAGATAATCTGGATTTTCGTGGATAATGTGGATTTTCATAGATAGTCACTGTTATCATGGATGCTGCATTAAATCAACAGTGCAGATAATCCACCTTCTGATAACTGAGAGTTGACTGTAGTACTGCATTTATATAGCTGATTGTGTTTGATTCTTTCCACAATTAAAATAGAGAATACTTTAATCTGCTGTAGTTGTGTCACTCACAGGGTTAACGAGGTAAAGCAGGTACCATGCTTAAGGCTGTGCTTACAGCTTTCTATTTTATCTTAGGGCTGGTATAGAGGAAGCCATAATGGTGACACTTGCGCCAATTGTTTTACTTGTGTCTTGTATGAGACTTTAAGCATTGATACCATTGTTTTATTGAATGTGATTCCGTAAAACAACTAACAAAGTCAAGTGCACAAATATTTTGAAGATTTATTTGTATTCAGTTATTAGATTTTGAGGTAGAGCAGTAAAAAAAGTGCTGCTTATTTACATGTGTTTTTGATTGTATGGGAGGACTTCTAAAAATATTTACGTATAATGTATTCATATTGTTTCAAACATGTATTTTATTTTCATACATATTGGGGGCATGTTTCATTTTCTGTCAAGAAACTTCCCTATTTTTAACACACTTCAATGTAGTACTAACAACCAAATTTGTGATCAGGCTTAAAATTTCAATGTTGATCAGTTAAAGTTACAGTATTTGCACAATTTATTTGCAAGCCTGTAAAGTTTTAATTTTGTTCTACAGTTTTTAATGTGCTGGTCCTTCTTGTCTAAGGTTCTTCATGAGCTTTATTTAAAATGACATTTAAACCATTACTTTATAGTTTTGTAGTGTTTCAAACATTGGGCTGATTTTGTGCACTACTATGTGAGATTCCAATAACTTATTATGATCAACCATAACCATTGGTAAAAATATATGTACGTGGTTCTGTCAAGTGCTCCTTCAACTAGAATTCGAAGCAAGTAGAAAATAAGAAAATTTTGTGTTCTTGTGGAAATGTAATATTATTACAAAGTTGACCAATTCAGGTCCCCAAGGCGTGTATTAAAGAGATTTCCTTATACATGCTCATTGCAGAGTATAAGTAACGTAATTCTGTACATGAATTAGGCGAGCTGTTAGTTTTAGTTGTTCATGATGTTGCAGGATGTGCCTCTCAGCTGCATAGATCCTGATACAGAGCTACTGCAGGTACAGCAAATTCAAGTGAGTTCTGCAAGTGTTCTTTGGAACACGTTTTATATTACACCATCCCCCTTCTCATCCCTCATTGCATATTTTGGTCCTGTTACAGTCTTTGTTAAGTATAGTAAGTCCTTGCTAAGGCATGTTTTACAGTGACACTGAAGCATAATAAAGTGAATGTGTAACATGCAAATGAAACGGGTACACGGAGTGAAAAAATTTTTCTATTCTATAATGCATGAAAACTCATGCGAAAATAGCATGTTATAAATAGTATAGCCAGGCAGTGACTGTGTATTCTGTGGAGATAGAAGAGTTGACAGCCTCATAATTTTTACTTTACAAAACTCAGTTAATATTTTACCAATCACATTTTTTTCATACGTGGTACTTAACGAACAGTGTTCCATAGTGTAGCACAGTTCAGTGCAGTGTATGCGTTGGTTTCTGATGTGTGGCAAGGCATCCTTTCAGCCTTTCAGTAAAATAATAATAATAATAATAATTATTATTATTATTATTTCATTCTTTCTTTCTTCTTCTTCCCCTTCTTCTTCTTCTTCTTCCCCATTGTCACCATGTGACTAATAAACTCAATGCATAAATTTCATTTCTCTCAAAAGTAAACATCTTGAGTCCACAATGAAATATGTTTATGAATGATAGGTATTTTTTTTTTATAACTCGTGCTTTGATGCAGTCAGATGCTTGCAGGTTTTACTATATAAAAATAATTGTACGTAGCAAGGCTTACATATCACTTTGGTCCGTATTTTAACTGGTTTATGACCTTGGTTTCTGTTTGTCATGTCTTGGCTGAATGCCTGCATTGATTGTTTCAGTTGGATGAGATGCTGAAAAGTATTGCAGGACTAGAACAGACAATAAATTCTACCATTGAAGATCTGCAAAAGATGGCCTGCAAGGTCAGTATGGTGAACCCAGTAGTGGAAATTGCAAATGTGTAGCTCGATAAGGGTCTGTTCACCAACTTTCTACAGACAGTGGTGTGTACATCTCTAATTAACAGTCACCTTAATTTGGTACTGACATTAATTGTGTTTCTTTAATATTAAAATAATATTATTTGGCAGAAAACATTATTGACTTTTTAATTGGTGGTGTCACATTTGTCGATCACGTCGGCCACCTTCACAGCACAATATCTGTTAGAAATCATTAGCTACCCCCAATTTGTAGTGAATTACTAACATTAGTATTATTTTAGTGTTGTAGATTTGATAATAATGTAGACTTGTTAATGCTGTCGACTTGTTCATTTGTTTTGCGATTTTTAATTTGTTAAATTGTCTGTGTAATTACTACTACAGCCCCGATTTACAGACATTTATGGTTCCCCTTAATTTGTGCATATAAACAAGTCACTATACGAACCAGGAAGACCAATTTCATACCCTCTCTCTATATCCAGCCCGTGTATACTGATAAGTCATTTTTATACATCTCAGAGAAACGTAAAAATGTACTCAACATATTCTTTACAATATGTATTTAAAATAAAATTGTACCCAACTTGTTAATAAATAAAAATTTACTGAATCAAAAATAAAGGGAACATCATAGTGTGATGTGCATTGGTCTAACCTACAGCCCTTAGTACAATACTACATCACGGACCGTGTTTACACTTCCAGTAAGGAATGTTATTTTGTAATTGTCTTGTGGTTAAATAATTGGATAGTTCTCATAACAGTGCTCTTGTATTTACGTAATACATTATAATTGTTGTGCAAAATTTTATGTGCACCATTTATGGTAGTTTCAAGAATATGTGAGAATGTACCGTACTTACTCATGTACCACCTGGTAAGACCCACACCAGGGTCGGACTGGCCAGGTCGGCAATTGCCGAGGGCCCACGGATCCAAGGGGCCCCGAAGGGTCTCGTGGGCCTCATTAAGTTTTTACGATAACTTCAGTGCCGTAAATTTTATTCATTGAGAATGTATTAGTGATGGCATTCTTCAAAATGTTTATCTTAATGCTTTCATAAAGATGAGTGAAATTTGGGTGTATTAAATATTGAATCAGATAACCAAGTGACCAAGTACTGTATCTTTATTGTTCCGAAACTATATTGTAATATCCTACTCCGTCTGGATGGAGGCGTAGACAAGTCGTCCGTAACTGCTGAGCCGCCGCTAGGTGCGTGAGGGTTGGGATGTTGCGCGCATGCGCCAAGAATCAGTGTTTCCCTCCCTGATCCTGTCACTACTTGAGTTGCAACTGTCGTTTACTGTTTCATTTCTAGGCTGGAGGAGCAATGTTAAAGAGTTGATGTGTTTTATTCCGCGCGTGGTTGCGAAGTTGTCGCGATGTGTTTTTTACGCAGTTAATTATAAGATGAATAAAGAAGAGTGTAAATCTAGAACTAGTGGGGCTTTAAAGCGAAAAATCAAAAAGGAACGGGATGCAAATTTAAAGAAGACGAATAAAGTTCTCGACACGTACTTTACTGCTGTTGTTTAGTCGGACAAGTCTCAAGGTAATTAATTTTTATTCACAAATGTCTATTTTTAACCGTTGATATACACATTTTCTTTTTCTATAGCTTTTGTGCACACACACATATGTATGTATGTTTTACAAAACGGAAGTGGGACCTGACATATCATATCTAGCTACTTTGTTTACAAATTGTTTTGTTGTATGAAATCAATTTTAAGACGAAATTATGAGTAGTTTTATGATTTTAAATATCGTTAATTAACTAACAGAAATTTAATTGTTATTATCTAAAAGAAGTTAGACACGTGTTATGTTTTCAAATAAATAAGCTTCTAATGTATTCATAGATGTAACAGCCATTTATTAAAATGTCCGCACAACCAGCAGCAAAAATATAACTGAAATAGATTATAACGTTTGTAATTGTGAACGTAATAATAATAATATTGATGAATACGCGATAATGTATGACTTCAGAATTAAGATAGCATTCCCGTTATTATATGAAGTTTATATTTATAACATTATAATGTTCTGGAGTTCCATTTAATACAAAACAAATATGTTTTAACTGCACCAGTCTACTTTTTAAAGTTTGCTCAAACATTTCCGAAGTTTTCACGAGTGATATGTAAGTTCAGTCAATAGACAGCGTCACTGTCTCTTGCTAAATATTTTCAAATAGCTTAAATGCTTCAATTATTGAAGTTTATTTTCAGTATATTTACGTAATATTTTTGTGATACTACATACATAATACTTTATTGCTCGCTTATTTCAAAATTTTCTATCGTGTTTCAACTATCATTTCTTTGACTTTACGAATGTATTGTATATTGGCGAAATATGTAAAGTAATGGATAGAGCCACGATTTTATGGCGAAAAGATTTTTGCAACATTTGGTTTCGATGCGTCATGTGCACACCCGCAGCTCTGCTACATCGTCTAGGGTTGGATGATTGTACTCTCACTGGCCTTGGCAAATTATAGAAGTACAGACTCACAATAATCTTATTCTGATTAGTGCAGTCAAATGAGAAACGTGTCTGAACATAGTCACTGTAGTAATGTATACTATGAAGGTTGGCATCATTGTAACGACTAGTGGTAAGTGTCATGGCACCTATGAGACTGTGAGATGTGACGGTGCTAGTAATGTATTAAGTTTAACGGATGTACGAGTCAAGAGACAAACAATACATGGCGCAGTCGACAGGATTTTATTAGAAAGGTCTTGAAATGTATCTCTACAAACACC
>PNEQ01120414.1:0-23719 GCA_003012365.1 Medauroidea extradentata | reverse complement strand
ATTTAGTGAGTTTGATCCCTTCATTGGAAGGAAAATCACATTCCAAAATTTAGCAAGACATTATAAAAGTTGAATCTGTTTTTCTTTACAAACAGTTACACTCGACCTAGGTTGGTTATAGATAATTATCGGGGTACATTGCCCCCTCTTTTTGTTAATGTCTTTCCTTGTCCTGTTTTTTTTATGTGTGTTAGTATTGCCGGTCTATGTGTTTGTGTTACTGTTCCTTGTGTAATAATCCCATTTTTGTATGTCGTTTGAAATGTTTTGTGTTTTTTGTATGTCATTTGTAATATGTTTTTTGTATGTGTCACTCTGTTATTGGCCTCGGCTGTTGAGTGGCACAAAAAAATCGGTATAATAAATAATAAATAAATAAATAAATAAATAAATAAATAAATATATATATATATATATATATATATATATATATATATATATATATATATATATATATATATATATATATATATATATATATATATATATATACCCTTTATCTGGAGCTTCCAATACAGTTTGTTTATGTCAGCTGAAATATAGTATAGTAGATTTTTGCTTTTGAAATCCACTTTGTTCATTACAGAAAAAACTATAATTTTCTAATTATTTTATTAACCTATTGTATACTACACTTAAAACAGGTACAAACTTATTGGTCTGTAATTTTCAAATAATTCCCTAACAGCACAGGTGGTGCCAGAAACGTTGCTACAACCTTACAATGTGCCAAGTTGGTTATACAGTTCTTGGACATGTTGCCTACACGTGCCATAAATATTACGTGGGCAACGTTGCAGATGGGACCTCGCAGCATGTTGCCTGCACGTGCCGGAAATGTTACAGTTGTGACTTTCCCCATAATTTCAGTTAGTTTCATTTGTGACCAACAGGTGCCACACATAAATAATGTTAATTGTTTTATATTCCCATGTACAAATAATTCAAAAATTCTGTGTTTTACATGAGCTATTATGATAGCCTATTTACTCTATTTTAAAAATGTTGAAAATTGGGAAATAACATAACATTGTAAAACTATTTAGTATTCACTTAATTATGGCAGGGATGGTGAGCATTTTATTTAAGTACCAGAAATAGTGTAATATGTTTTCGTGTAAGTGACTGTGCAGCCAAACACTCAATATCAATACAAAGAATCTATAGTAACATTTTGTAATTACATTTCGTCATCATTCTGATAATAAATCATTATATTGTAAATATTTTCACTTTGTGCAATGGTGTATGCAAGATAAAAACATTCGTCTAGAAGTCTTGAAACAAGGCTGTTCATGTTATAACAGCTTGCGAAGTGCTGGCAACATGCTGTTGTAACGTTGCCTGCCTGAGACGTTGACACGTTTCCTGCACCTATTCTGCACATCCGCATGACATCCTGGCACGTTGTGGCAACGTTACAATGTTACTGTATGACGTGCAGGCAACATTACTGTGTTATTGGGGTTGTTCATTTCCTTTTTTTATGTACAGGTAAAATTCTTGCTAGATTGAACCTTTCAGGGAAGCAACATAGTTTGAATGATTTGTTTATCATAAATGTAAGAGGTCTAGCTATATTATATATACTAGATTTTATGATCATATTAGTAAGGCCATAAAGATCAAAAGATTTTTTATTTTTAAGATTATTATAATTTTTTTAACTTCTTTATTATCTGTTGGATGTATAACGAACTTAGATTTTGTAACCTGTAGCCTACTGTGAATAAAATTTTTGAGACATTGGTGATATTTTTGTATTATTATCAATATTCAAATATTGCTTATATTTATAAAATACTTATTAAAATATTTGCTAATTAAGTTTATATTTTTACAACACTCTTGTTATTTAATACTGTTAATTTGTGAGATTTTTTTTGTATTATTCCTTCCCATTTGTTTATTTATTTATTTTTATGGTTATATTTTTTTTTGCCAATTTAACAGCTTTGCCGTGGTATTGCTTATAAGTTAAATAATATTCCTGAAAGTGTGGATTTATTGTTTGTCTGTAAATTTTATGAAGCTCTTTTAAATTTTTTGCTTAATTCTGTTATGCCTATTGTATTCCACTCAGATCTATTCTTTACGCAATTAGATTTTCCTGCAAATGTTTTCATATACGTGGGGAATGATTCCTCAGAGTATACAATGAACTTGTTTAAATTGTTATCAAAATTATTATCAACATCATTTGATTCATTATTATTCATCCAGGATTCTACAGACAGCCTATAGTTAAATAATTGGAAGTTTTCTGTTTTGAAATTCCTAAATACTTTTGTAATTTTTCTGAAGAGTAAATGTTGCTTCCCAGCAAGTTGTTCAAAGTACAAATATTTTCTTCGACGTTATATTAAAAGCGACTTTACTACCTTGCATGTCGCTTGTGATATTTAATAAGCTATTTCATACGTTTATTTATTTATTTTTTAAAAATTCGACAATTTAAGGGGTGAAAAGATGTAAACTGTTACAGAAATTCCGAAAATCAGACACGACCACGGATAAATAATTTAAAGTTGTAACTTTATTGTCGTACTATTGATACGTATACCTTTTTGAGCACGATTCTGTGTATACACGTTTGCTTTTTAACAATTATGATGACCTGTCTTGACGTTGTTGTTTGGGACACTCGTAGGAGATTTAGGGTTCGAATCCCGTGTAAGGAACGGCAACGGGGAACTGCTATGCTACTATATATGAACATATTACCGGCAGCTGGCAGACTAGTTAATTTTCTATTGAAGTGTACAGCAATGTTGTTAAATGTTAAAGGAATAGCTGACGTAGTCGCGACGGGGACAGTTGAGTTGTGAGATTTGGACGGCTCGTAACAGCTAAGGTTTTGCGAGGCGGGAGGGGGGACATAAGGTGGATATGGAGCAACGTCTGGAATGAAGGTCTGGGAAAACGGCAGATCCCTGAGAAAAGTAACCGAACTGCAGCATCGTACAAGCATGATTATTACATGTGAAAATCCGGTTGACTCTGCCGGGAATCGAACCCAGTTTACAATTTATTTTATTTATTGTAACATTGACCTCCACAGCCACTAGGCTATTTTTAAGGATGAAGTACATAGATAAAAGTCAGACAGATACTCAATAAAATTATTCGAATCATGAAACAGTATACTTATATGTGAAAGGCCTACATTGTTTAAATCATGAAACAGTATACATATGTGTAAATGGCCTACATTGTTTAAATAGCGATTATTAATAAACATACTGTTGTTGTAAGTAAGCCTACTCTGCTAACATAGCAACATGGTAGGCCTATTACATGATTGTGAACAAATAAATTTCTACAGTAATCCTTCGTACTTCAACTAGTAACTCTTTCTACTAACTTGTCTAGAATACATACTTTGTTTTGATGCAGGAGTGACATATAAAAATAAAACGTATTTAATTTTAGTAACACTTATAGTTTGCTTGTTTCTGTTAATACGATTGATTTAGTTATACTATAGGTCGTGACCCCTGTTTTTCGCGAAAAGAATTTTGCCCTACTTAGTTTCAGTGCCTTACGTACGCATCTGCAATTCTGCTTCATGTTTATTGGTAGAGACAGGAACTTTTGGCGAAAATATTTTTGCTGCACTTCGTTTCAGTGCCGTATGTGCGAACATGCAGCTCAACATCATAGCTATTTGCAGAGTGTTTTTGAGCAGAGTCGGTATTAATTTAACTATGCCAGTCAGTACAAGGATAACTGCGACACATCACGTCTGTGATTTCTGGGTTTAACCTCAAGACGCTGAGTGTTACGGCATCCAATCACTGACCACTAAACAGAGATGCAGGTGTGCACGTGAGGCACTGAAACAAAGTGATGCGAAAATCTTTTCGCGAAATTTCCTGTCTCTACTTAGTGGCATCGTGTCTGTGTGAAGAGTTGTATCTTATTTGACTGAGCCAATTACAATAAAGTTCCTGCAACAACACACGTCTGTGATTTGCCGGTAGAATCCCAAGGCTCGCGAGAGTTAAAATATACAATCACTGACCACGAAGCAGAACTGCAGATGTACACGTAGGGCACGTAAACAAAGTGAGGGAAAATTCTTTTCGCCAAAAACTGGGGTCCCTACCTATAGGTCACGCTGCATACTCTCCAGGTTATATAACTTTTTATTAAGTTCCTTACATTATCATAAAATAACTTAAAATTACTCTCTTTATCACTGTTATATTGCATATTACACTCTTCTATTGACTCACAACCTATTTCTTGGAATGTTTCAGTTATAAGGGGGAAAAAAGTGAGATTTTCGGTTCTGATGTAAACGTACCTATAAACAAAACCTCTTGACTTAGACCTACTTCTCGGCCTTGTTGAATTCCCCGGCGGAATTCCTGGTGATTCCAAGCTTGGCTTCCAGCTCCTGTAGTTGGGTTTCAATGCTGATTCGTACTACATGGATGTCAAAGTTCTTCCGGATGAAAATGTTACTGTATCTTGTTAAGGTATTTTTTTTTTTTTGCGGGGACCTCATTGCATGCGTCAAATAGTCACTGAGGCACACAGGAAAATCTGCCTCTTCGTTCCAAATTATAGAATTGACAGACGTTTATTGACGTACTTGGCTTTCATAAGTTCAACTTTGCTCCAGTGGTTCACAAACTGGACCACGATAAGTGAAAACCTTATGTTTTCCACTGTAGAGGAGTCGGTGTGCCACGACTACATCAGTGTAACTGAGTGAAACATTCAGGGCAGTAGTCACCGTTGATACTACACTGTAGACGTCTTCGTTTTGCAACTGAAGAATCCCACTTATTATCATGTTGTTATTTCTCTTTCATGGTATTGCTGAAGTTCATTGCTTTCCTTTTGACAAATTGTAACCTCTTCTACTGTATGGTTTTTCAGTTGTCAAATTTCTGATAACTCTTTCCTCATGTTTTCATAGCTTTCATTCATAAATTCAGCCACTTTAATAACGGTTTCATTTTCTTCTTTAAGTTTAAATATAGTTTCCGAAGAAAGTTTCTGCAAGTTGGCTATACACTTGTGTACATCTTGAATATTAAGTTGTATTGCACAAAATTACTAAACCTACAATATCGTGCCTGACTCAATACCAAAAGTGATTACTACCATTTCTGCGGATGTAATGAAGCGTATTTTTAAAATAAAGGCGTACAAACAATCAAATTTCAGGATTTTGCATACAGCCTAATATTGTGTCGTGCGACCTCTCGAATTCTCTTTGAAAATGTTTCCCTCGCTTCCACACCCTCCAGATTCTCAGAATACCTGAAGCTACCAGTTATTGATCAGTGTCACTCTTTGTCTGCTATTCAGTTTGTGGCTGTTGTCCTGGAATAAATAAACACAGGCATGTTGTGGCAACGAAACAGTTTCTCAGGCTGACTGCATCACACAACAAAAGACGCTTATGAAAATTCACTCTGTGGAGTAGGGTCGGTTATCTAAGTCACGTGACCAGGCTTTGTCGATTATCAGGAACTTTATGAATGGCTTGAATGCTTGAATGTTTTGCAGGGTTTCAAGATCGCGGGACCCAATAAACCGTGCATATTTTCCACAAAACCAATATTTTACTGAATGTGAATCTGCAGTAAGTTATTTACATGCTATTTTATTTTATACTAGCTGTCCCTTTGCGGCTTCGCCCGCGTGTACTATAGAAAAGAGTAACTAACTTTTAGTTACGTGTTAATTGATGGCGATACTATATTCTATATTATACTATATTCACTGTTTATCTTTAAAACATCAAATACAAACAGATTTGTCCAGTCCACTGCGCTAAGCGTACTTTTTAAATCCTTCTTTATTTCTGTATAAAACAGCTGCCCGGCTGCGGCTTCCACCGCAAAACAGCTGCCCGGCATTTAACAGCTAGCGTACTCAATAACAGTGTAAAGAGCGCGCGCAATACGCTTGTATGATGTCATGTAATTCCCATCGCAAAGTCTTGCACGGGATACGAACCCGTAACCCCACCCCTCCCACACCCCAAACTTTATACAATAGCTGAGTGAATGCTTAAGGCCTCGATCACAGGAACATACCTACATTGTTTAAACAACAATAGCAATAAAGCTCAAATTGACTCTACTGTTTTTAGGGTTTTTTCCGGCAATTATTGGAATTTTTCTCGCCGTAAAAACCATCTTTGAACTTCAACGAACATTAAAAAAAAAAAAAAAAAAAAAAAAAAATGGCCAAATTGGTCCAGGCGTTGTTGAGTTATGCGCTTACCAACACATTTTGCGATTCAGTTTTATATTATAGATTATAACAATAGTTTCGTGCTTGTTTCTTCAATACATATTCCCACAACAGTATGTTCAGTCACTTCATTGTGGTTTCCGTTACGTCTGTTAACATTTCTTTCTATCGAGGTATCATAAAGTGACATTTCGAACACGGGTAAAATTTCAAACACTTAAAACTTCAAATTTAACTTACCTACCCTACCCCACCCTTGAGAATTTTAACACGTGCCTTAAGAAACACTGCAGCCATGGTGTGCTCACTATACCTATAAAACAGTGAAGGTCATCTCGCAGTCGTAGGTTTTACGTATATCATTGTCTAACAATGAATATAACGTCTTTACTTCACTTTTCGATGTCAAAGCAGGCTTACGATATCAACGTCCTGGCTGTGGGTCTCTCTGAATCTGACTGTGTCCCTCTTTAAAACTTTTGAATCCGAGCAGCTAATTTCATAAATCATGGTACACAAATAAGTTGGCACAAGGTGATCCGAGTTCAACAGAAGTCTTCAGCTGTCGCATGGACGGTGTTGTATCGTGACACAACGTATTTCTTTTT
This sequence comes from Medauroidea extradentata, assembly GCA_003012365.1. NCBI lineage: Eukaryota > Metazoa > Arthropoda > Insecta > Phasmatodea > Phasmatidae > Medauroidea > Medauroidea extradentata. The sequence continues at coordinate 16,892 of PNEQ01120414.1, read as the reverse complement.
ACGCGAAACCACTTGAAACTATGCTTCTATAATTTTAAAAATTTGGGTCTTTCAAAATGGCTAAAAACGGATTTCTTAGATTGCTGTAACTTCGAAAATATCACCTGAATTCGTAAAGTGGATGCATGCGCTAGCCTTTACTTCATATCATCAAAAAATACAATTTTAGGGTCACCGATTCAAGTCTGATAAGAAGAAGACCACAAAGAAAACCTTGCACGCCAGTTTGGCGCGCTGCGAATAGAGGTGATATGCTTCTCGTAGGGCGTGGTACTCTGCCTTACATTGCTCCGCTGTCCCCACGCGTCAAACGCAGAAATTTGAGGCCGGTACACATGCCTCTTAATGCAGTTGCTTAATTTCTAGTGCATATTTTCAAAATGACGGTTATTTGAAATCTATTGTTGCTGTAATATCCCGGAAACAGAATGTCCGATTCAGTAAAAATGCTATATTTTGATACTTAATTATCAAAAGATTAAATTGGCGATACATTTTGTTGTATGAACACAATTTGATAATAGAAAGCTACAAAAATTTTATAATATTTTCCGAACCACTAAAACGATCGCAACCAAATATTATGTTTAGACAGTAAATGATATAAACTTTAAATGTTTTGTAAGATTTAATACAGTAGCTCCCCCATTTTTGTAAGGTAGCACGTCGTGAAGAAACACAGGTTTTCTGGCGTATTTCTGTAACTAATGGACTGATTGTAATAAAATTTCATATTTTGCGAGTTCATTATCAAATCTATGATTTTAATAGGGTTTATTACTGTAAGTCCTCTATATTCTAAGATAACGTGACGCGAATAAATTAAAATTTTATGTTATGTTTAGAAAACTGTTAGACTGGTCGATTTGAACCCAATTTTATGTTTCGACAAATCATCATCTTAGCTTAGTTTTTTGTTGTGAATATTATTAATAGGTCTCCATATTTTGAGATGGCATGGCATAAATATATACATATTTTATGCAATGTTTCAAGAATTAATTATGAATATTACTGAGTAATTCCAATTTATATAGTAAATTACTGCACGGAAAATTCAGAGAGAAAATATTCATAAGCCATTAAAAATAGCTTTATATTACGAAGTGATTTAAATATCAGCACAGCAAACCCTTAAAAGAACGTAAATATGTAAGCACTCTTTCGATAGTGAAAATATCAGCTATTCTAAATTGTGCTCCGTATTTTACTCATGAATTATTCCAAACACGTGACCGCAACTGGTTGCCCAAGAACATATATAGACGCTGTATGGCTCGTCATAAAAGCGACGACAGCGCAGCTTGCATACGTTATTGTAACAACAGTGCAATAATAATGCTTCCAGCGTCGTGAGCGGATGTATAAAGAGATCTAACTCTCACTGAACAAGTCTGTTCTGTGTCATGGCATACGTAGCTCAGATCGTACTGTGGATATTCGTGGTCACCGTTGTGGCGATTATACAAACAACAACAGGATATGTAGGTTCCGATATAAAGTATTTCATTCGAGACTACTTCTCGCAGAGATCTGTCTCCATATTGGTTATATTTTCATGCTCCACTTCAGGTAAAAAACTTACAAATCTTACGTTTCTATTTGTTATGCCTAGTGCACATGGACATATTTCTTGTACAAGAAAGAACATTACATGTGTACAAGAAGGTGTACACTTAGGTCACCGAAGTGTACATCTTCTTGTACACATGTAATCATTACAAACTGCCAACTTTTTTTTTGTACTGGAACGTGTACACATTAAATATGTTAAATGCATATTCGGAAGGTCTATTTGGGGATCATTGGGCACACTATTTATTTCTAGAACCAGAAGTCTGCAGAGAAAAGAATTTTGCGCCGTTTTGTTTCAATGCCTTACGCACACATCTACAGCTATGCTTTGTGTACCTTAAAACAATTTTGTACTTTTACAAGAGAAAGCTTGTAAGTGATGTCAATACATTTTATCAGTCTACACTACAACAAGAATGCCGCAGGTTTTTAAAGGGGAATAAATTGTCTGATTATCTGAGACGTTAGAGGGACGCATTTTTATGAACGATGAGAAACAAAATGACATTCGAAGGCCTATCGGATTTTACAAAATATTTTTTACTTTTACGAAAATAATCTTTGAAACGGGTTGCCAATTTTTTTTTTGTGTCACATCACATAATTGTTGGTAAATTTACAAAATTTAGTTGTAAATATACAAAAAATATTTGTAAATACACATAAATGTTTGTAAATATAGAGACATATGTGTACATTTCAAAGCACTTCCTGTTAAATACACAATTATTTTGTAAACTTACGTGTTTTTAGGAAACTGGTTTCTAAAATATTTGCTTTTGTAAAAGTACAAAACTTATTTTACTTTGTGGACAGTGATTGGCTGTTGTAACTGTCACGTGTCTTGGGGTTATACTGGTAAATCACCTTAACCTTATTCTGATTGGTACAGTCAAATAAGAGACGTGTCTGCACATGAGGACGCTGCCAATAACCTTACAGCAGAGCTGCCGATGCGCACGCAAGTCCTTGAAACTAAATGGTGCAAAAATCTTCTCGAGATAACTCGTGCTTTTATTACGAAGTATCTCCTACAAAAATAATAAAACATACAAAAATTGAATATTGTCGGTGATGGCCAAGGCCGTAGTTTTAGAGACGTGCAGGATAAGGCAACGTTCTTTCAATTACTTATTTCGTTCACTTCTCCATTATTTATTTAATATACTTCGTATCCTGTAAAGTAATTGATTACAAAAAAATGTTCGCACACGTAAAAATTAAATATTTGTTTACGTTATACATTTACTAGAAAGATAATAAAAATACTGAAACTGTCCCTATATACTGCATTAGTTATCGACCCTTTACTTTAAATTATCGTTTGCTAACAAATATATTTTTTACAAAAAGATGATTCAGAGGATGGTCAAACCCGAAACGGTGAGGTGACTAAATAAATATAACTACACATAAACAAATTTTATACGATAATAATACATTTATTTATAAGTTAAGGTCAACACCAATACTTCTTTACGGATTTTACTGATAAAACACAAAATAAACATACAAATGCGGAAGGAAATGTTTATTACAAAGTTAATAAATACTGTCCGATGTGAAGTTTCCATTCGAATTATATTATTTTTTATACATGTTTGCAAATGAGTCGTAAAATCTATCATGAATGTTTATTTAATACACATTATTTTAGTAAAATGTCAAGCAAAGGAAACAAATGTTTACAGTTTGTAAATCACTCATTTTTATTAATTGCGTCTCAAATTTTTAAACGTATTACTATTTTGTCATATAACCATTCTGTCAGTTGCAGTCTTTGTTGTCTTCGTATTCAAATGTAAAAAAAAGTTTCAGATAGTTTAAACGAATGACATTTAAATAATTTATTTACTTCTGTACAATGCTAACTGTGACCACAATTTCTGTGTTCTATAAGTTGCAAAAAAAAAAAAAAAAAAAACCGCCCGTTTTCCTGTTTTTCCCCTCAATGTCGGAAAGGAAGAAAGAATGTTGCCCCCCTTACCTACTAGTATCTAATTTACAGGAAACAGTGATTAGTTTAATTTAGTCCGTGTATCGTTAGGAAAAAAAAAAGAAGGAAGAAAAAAGAAAATTGGTGATACAGGATGTTGTGTAATTGTGTGTCAATATTTTGGGGAAACAATCCTCACTGTAAAAATACTTCCTAAAATGTTTAGGAAGTTATTATCCCAGACGCAGTATGGGACAGTTACCATACTTCCGTCTTGTAAAATGCAAACTTTTACAGTTGTTACAATACAAGTCTGGTATCTTCAGTATAAATTTGACTGTTTTATTATTATGTTTAGGAGTGCTACCATGGATGTCTGGGAAACTATTCTACCATGCCTACTTTCTTAGCGCTCCTATACGCATGTGTGGAAAATTTACAAACTATTTTTAGAGTGAGCTCACATCTAGTAGGAATAACCGTGAAAATGGATAGAAATGAATCAATCGTACGTCGTGTATTGCGAATTGTAGTGCAGAAACGGTACGTTTTCGGATCTTTGTCCACATAACAACATTTTTCGATCCTCTATAGACTTATTTTTCCCAACATATTGACATTCAATTTGACATCATGTTGTAAGACAACACAATATAATCAACTGCTGTACTTTCATGTTTGGTACTATTCTTGCACTTGTCATCTAGCATGCAACACAATCTCAATTATGTTTCCCTAATTTTTATATTAGTAATTAAATTATATATTACTATACTAAGCATATTTTCCTCAGAGTCAGATGTCTAGAATACTCTGAGAAAACGGCTTCTTGCTCTGTAACTGCTGTCATGCTGTGGTTGCGACCTATGCTGTAAACCTTCTGGTGAAACAATTCCTGCGTTTTCGTAAAAACTACACGGATCAATAACACATGGATTCAATTTCTTACTTGCTTTGTTAGGTACTTCGTTCATGGCATTGTCATAATCTTTCAGTCGATATTCATTTATAGCAATAACTTAACAAAATTGTGAGTTCAATAAAATAACGTTTTCTGTCTGTCAGTAGCAAATAAAGATTTTGAAATAATTTGAAATATTTGGTAATACTATATGCTCAAAAGTGTTGCTGTTGTCACAATTTTTTATGGAGTGCTCGTGCTGTCACACTATAGACAAATTTTAAGTTTTGGTTCTGAATTTAAGCAAAACTTTTAATAGAAGTTGAGATTATGAGGTCTGCACGCTAGTATTATTTGCTAAGTATTCGGCATATATGTTGGTTTTTCCATGAAAATATTGAAAATAATATCTACATATATCTCTCTGAAATTGAATCAAAATACACACCACGAATTGACATTTCCGAATGTCTCTACTACAGTAACTGCAATGTTGCAAGCATCCCTTCTTTTAAGATCTGTAAAAAATCTTGAAGAACCTGTTTATGACAAACAGTGTCGTTTCTTGCTAGTCATTTAAACTAAAATAAAGTTGCAAAGATATTATTTAAGGGAACATAACGAATCACTGAGCACAAAAATGTTTTAAAAAAGTCATTAAAATACAGTACAATGATTACATTGAATTGTTTCATATTTGGTCCAGCACATACTAAATAAATGAAACGTGGTCACTAAATCAGATCATTTACAGGAATGTTAAGAGGACACGTACGTCCAGTTCTGGTCACTACAAGTGATAAATCTTTAGATTAAAAACAATAAAGTTGAAAATACAGGGCGTCGAAATTTATTTTGTTTAACTTCGAACATACTGTTGCACTGTTGTGATTTTTAAAAATGACTTCTACTAGGGGCTACGCTACAGAGGAGAGTTATAGGGAGGAATAAATAAGTGAATAAGAGAGGTTCTACAAATATATATAAAGTTAAATATGAAGCCCACATGATTGTTAGTTCGGAGGGGAGTGGTATTAACAGAGTCGATTATAATTAATTAAGTAGAATGGATAAACTACAGGCCTAATAGGAGCTCACGTTCCCATCTTGTTCATGATGCCGAAGGCTGTGTGGTTGTAGTCGACTAGCGACAAACGGCACGTCTAGGGACTCGATCCAGCGTCCTTCCCTCTGGTATGGCGGGCTGTTGGCGGCACATCTTGTCTGCTAGGTGACCATAATGAGACAGCCCTGTTCAGCTCGTTACAGTGCACTATATCGTCGTCCAGTTGGCCTTCTTTCCACTGTGGTTAGGAAAGGAAAGGGTGTTGTAACGCCGGCCTACTTGCTTGTTTACGTTTCGGCCACGGCGACGCTCAGAACAGCACCTTCCAAGCTTATTGGCCATAATTAAAAAAAAAAAAAAAAAATTGTAAATGAGTTGCGGTCATTATTGGTAAACACAAATTTCAGCCTTTAAACTGCAGCAAGACCATAATTATATCTTTAAAATTGTAAGTAATATCAATAACAATTTGATAAATGCGAAGCCGAATATTTCCTTTGATGTGCAATAATACAGGAACGTGTTCATAAGTGGCCTTGGTGGTGACTCGATGCCTAGTGAAAGATATTATTTGGGAGGGATTTAAAGCCATTTAACATTAAAAAAATTTTAAGAAAGTTACCCAGACTTTAAAACTAGTCTCCCTACAAATAACTACTTCCGACTTCTTGCCGTATTGCTCTGACAGTGCGATAAGACGTTTTCCCGGTTACACAACCAGGACGTTCGATCACCAGAGGTTAGCCAGATTGTGACCAGATGCATGCAACGTCCACAGACGTTTCAAGTGTATTATAAAACTGTAACGGTTTGCGACAGTCTTCCTGTAGCAACCGACTGGCAAGTTTTGGTATAAATGCAATTTTTTTACACTGAAATCTTTTTTTTAAATCTGAGATGTAAATTTTGTTGCAGACAGCCACAAGTTAGTGAAATTCCTGTCACATTCCAGCAAGATGTGGGTTTACGCACCTGGAGTCGAACAGTTGTCGGCGACCCTCCACACAATCGTACCTCAGACGTTCTACCGTACTGGAGTTTACCTGGACTACACGTGCCCATCTAGCACGGACGTGCTATTTATGGTTAGTTCACACACTCATATGTTCACTGGGTTAGTAACATACAGTAAATATAAGCTACCCCTAAATCACTTTATTTCCTACAGCAAAATGTTTCTGTGGCAAAGGAAATATTTTGATTTAAATATACCCATACAAAGTAAAAAGTATCTCTGTACAAAAATTTATTTTAAGTATACCGTAAGTGATGATGTTTTTGAACACGCGTGGTGACTTTAGGATACTTTTACATAACATTTATTTCCTATGTGAGTAATCATGCATTGCAAGTACAGTCATATGAGGGATATATATGTGCATGTATTTGTGTATGTATATATATGACAACAGCACACGTCAAAGCAAATATGTACTCATATGCATGCATACATATATACGTACATACATACATGCATACATACATTGGGAGTTTATTTATTCGACATTGACTCCCCATTAAAAATTCTTTGCTACAAGGTAAAGTCCTCAACCCTGGGGAAGTCTAACTGAAACTGCGCATTGTTGTAAATAACACTGTTGGCATTCAGAGCTTGGAGCATAAATTGAGATTCCAGGCTAGTGTAAAAATTTGAAGCCTGAGATCGTCTCTCTTAATTATCTTCGCAACAACATTTTACAAAATTGATAGGTTTTGTCGTGATAACTTCGCAGCAAAATGACTCTCATTATAACAATGGTACACTTTTAGTAAAGGGAGAGTTTGAGATCATCAACAAACAGCCAACACTGCATCATTCATTGTCTCTTCCTCAACTTACCTGATGCCAACATTTAGGTGTTGTTAGACAATGAGTCCTCAACAGTACAACATGTATTATCCATGCACGAGTCCACCTCAGTTTCCGTGCACGCTAATGTGAAATGCCCAAAGGGAAGACAAGTTCGATTCTCGGTCCGGCCATCATGATTTAGTTTTTCATGGATTCTCAAAATCTGTTCAGGTCAGTATTGGGGAGAGACCTGCAAATTTCACGTTATTGTTTGGCAACAAGAAAGAATTCACGTGTCTTTACTCACCCAAACATCCTACAGGATAGTAGATGTTTTACAGTTGACCTAATATCATTTGGTGGAAACGTCCTAGTGGCTTGACACATGAACTGTCACCAACAGCAGCAATCTGATGAACTCTCAGTAACTATAGTCCCGTCTGCTGTCCGATAATGACACTAAATTTGCAGGTCCCGAGTGATGGAATGGCTCCTTACTACAATAGGCCATGGAAAACATCTTCAACATTTCTGTCTGAACCACTGGTTTAATCTTCAATTATCTCACTATCAGCCTGGCGTTAAGATCTATCAATCTTTCCAATTATAATGTGGCGAGGGAAGGCTGGACTGCTAATGGCTCGCACCTAACCTCCAGTACGACTTAGTATCTAAGCACTGACGGGGTAACAAGTGGTATCAACCACAACGATACATAACTAGTGTGTTGACTGGACTGTTGCAGAACTCGGGGCGGGAGTACCTGAACGGCAGCCACCACTGGTTAGTGACCACGGACAGTGCTACAATACCTGTAGAAGTGGATCAGCTGAGACTACGGTTAGACAGTGAGGTTGTGTGGGCGACCAGGGATAGAGACTCTGGTCACATCACCTTGTACGACCTGTACAGGATAGACCACAGCTGGCCTGTAGTCCGCACAGTAGCTGGCCAATGGCAGCACACGATTGGCCTCACCTACAACCTCACACAGTACAAGTACCACGCCAGCCGCAGGGGCGACCTGCAAGGACTCAACCTTATGGCAGGACTGGTGGTAGGTTTGATTTTTACGTTCATGCATATTATATATTACAGCAGACGAAATCGTTCCACAAAAAAATTATAAATCATAAATATTTTTTTTTTTTTGCGATAACACTTGACCTCACAATAAAATTTATTACTCTATTTATTACTGCACCATACTTGACAGCTCACTGTACAATACATATTGTGTATTGTTTACATTATTTTACTAATACTTTGTAATAGCTAGGTATTGCATTATATACTTTATACAAATACATACAATAATATATACACTACATACTATGTACTATAAAATACATATTTATCCTAGATGTTTAAAGTAATTAAGTCATACAGTATATACTATGATCACAAACCAGCAGTTTAATTTTTTATAACGTTTTTTGTCTTCGCAAGAAACAGTTTCTGTGTTATTTACCGAACATTCGTGATACGTGTGCACACTGTCCGCACTTGTCAAAACATGATTGTTTCCCAACCAACGATCTCACATGATCCCGTAATCATTTCGCGAAATATTATTATCACTATCTTAAACATTAAGATTCTCAGAAATCATCATTTGAGATGTATGCTGATGTATAAGCATTCAGACGACATTTTAGTCTTTTGATTAGTATTGTCATTACTGCTTCGTTATCAAAGTGTCCGGCGAGGCCCCTGTATGGGGTACACTGTCTGATAAAGAAGGGCACAAAACTTTAGATTTGAATTATCCTCACTGATAACATTTGCTATAACACACGAATATCGAAAGATGTTATACATGTCAAAAAACGACATAGACTGAAAATATATGCGTTTAGTTAATTATTAAAAGTGCACTGCATAAAGTAATTACTTTAATAAAACAGTACGTTCTGTCTCATTTAAGAACTCCATTTTTGACGAGTTATTTATTTTTAGAGCAGTTTGCACGTAAAAACTGCCTCTGCCTCATTTGGTTCGTGCAAAAGGGCACTTGACTGATTGTCCAATTGACTTGTGCAACATATAAGTCTATTTTAGGTAATATTTGTTATTTTTTGATACTTCTGAAGATTACCATGTGTGCACAGAGCTACAAGAAAATAATTTTCATTTTGATATACTGCGCAGTTTGCCAGTCAGCTTAGTTTGTTTTTTTCAGAAATCACCTGTGATAGAGGAACACATTGCTTTTTCCATTGAAACAACAGTAACAAGGATGCTAACACAACTGTAAAAAAATGGAATTATTTCATAAGACAGACTATATTACAGATTTTTCTAAAACAGTTTATATTTTCATCCAAAAGTCCTTTGGCAAAGCACTAAACCGAGAACAAATGTACTACTCACCAAAGAATGTAGGTCTACTACTCACTATTACATAACAAACATACTGATATACAGCTACAGATAAAATTAAGAGGACATAACAACAGCAGGCCTACCATTTCAACAGTAATGGAACATTGTTCACAATCTATAGTTAAATATACAGAATACTATATATTTTAAAAATTTTCCATGTAACCAAGCTAAGTGGTGCAACGGTAATACAGCCTTACATTCGGGAGCACCCGGTTACGATTCCCAGCTTCGGGTATTCTGATTTCGGTTCTCTACGGTTTCCCGAAATCGCTTCATGTGAATGCTGGGATGGTTCTTTAACAAAGGCATTTGTACTTATGTAAATTTGTGTATAACGGTTTATAATGACTTCGCTGTCGACGCGATCTAAACCTCAATAAAAAAATTCATGTAACTGTTTGCTTACTAAGCGGGTGAAAATGATTACGAAATTTGATATATTTAAGGTTGTTCAAGTTAAAAAAATAGCAATTTTATATTTGTATGAATTAGTGTTAGTTTTATAGACGTCTCTTGTGAGTATATTATCCTAGTCTTTACAAAAATTAGATCATCCAGTTTTCTAAGTCAAAATTTGCATGTTACTTTTTATCCACAACGAAAACCAATAATATAATGAAATAATTCACATTTAGACTGCATGTCACAGGCAACGATTTGAATTAACCTATATAAAAACAGATTACAAAATATTTTTCATTAAATATAATTGCTAAATGTAGCAAAAAATTAAAGATTTTTGTAAAGCTTTTAAAATACAACAATATTTTGTTATGTATTTTTGTATATGTCATGCTGCCGATGCCCGTTACATGTAGTTTATATGCCAATTACTTAATCGCATTATGTTGATTGGTTTTCGTGGTGAATGAGAATAAAAGCATACAATTTTTGTCTTTGAAATACCACAATGGAATAACTGGCTGAGATATTTCTTTTGCAAGAGGAAAATGTACTCGCAAGTAACCCCTACAAAACTAATATTTCATACAAATATAGAATTACGATTTTTCCCCACTTGAACGCTCTTAAGTGCAGTTTGATTTTATTACATGTATTAAGCAAAAGTGAATGGTTATATTTGTGAAACCATAATTGAAAGTGTGTCGTTTTTGACAATGAAATTTAAACATTTTGCCTAGATTACTTTAAATTTCTAACTGGTTGCAATGTGCAAATTACTTTCAAAATGTTTGTTTGCAGGTGTCAAATATACAGCGGGAAAATATTGATAAAGAAATTATGAAACCAGAAAGCAGGAAGAAGGATGTGATGGGAGTGTTTTCGTATCAGCAGAACGTTTATTTACGAAAAATGTTTAATTTTACGTAAGTTTAATTTACCTACTGGCATAAAAAATACCACTGCTTAAATTTTTAAAATAATACTTAAATATACACATTATTAAAAACACACCCTCTTAGTGATGTGAATGACAATCAAAATAATCGTTAAAAACGATTCTAATTTTTTGAAGATGTCTAGTACAAAAGAAAAATGTTTAACACACACATAAAATTATTTAGCTTATAAAATTTACCTTTAGTTAACTATGCGATCAAGTTATCCTATTTAAAATACCAAAATGACTGTTATGTGACCGTTCAGTATTGAGATTCAACATGAAACGAGCCATACCAAATCCAGAATCCTCGACAATATTACAGATTAGGACAAATTCTGTATTAATTTTTAATCATACTAAAATAATAATTACTAAATTATCAGATGATCTGGTGGCACATGGCCGTAATTAGATAAATTATTTAGCAGAGGCGAGTGACACTCGGTGACACAGTAGCAGAACTGTACGGTCAACTATGGAATATATTTCTGTGTACGTATGACGTAAGCTGCCACTGAGTTTAAGTTGACTTTACACTTGTAGTTACACATACCTCCGCAAATTTGCGTCAGGATTTTTTGCAACCAGTACCTAGCCACACAAACACTTAGAATTATGTAATACCTCTTGTGAACTTTCAAAATAAACACCACCGCGTATTACCACCACTGACAACACCATAAAATAAAAGTCTTGCGCTTAAAACTGATTTTTGGAAAGTTCAAACAGTACTACCATCACCACCACTTGCACTTGCGCTACCTGCCACAATTACTTGCGTACTTTATGTATATTTCATACAGAATACATCCATAATCGCACTTGTTCTCACTTAGGAGTTCTACGAGGACTCGTTGGTGTTGAATCTTAGTCCCTCTATTGGATACACAATTAGTTGTAACAGGAATATATGATACCCGTACATATTTTATTGGAATTATGAATCGTGCAAAACGTATACGATAACCAGTATTTTTATTACGCATATCTGTTCGCGATAAAGTAAGTGGTCAAGAATAATATTAACATAATAATATATTGTAATCTCATGCGTTGTCTTTTGAGTACGGTGGATCATATACGATGCGTTTATTTTAAAATGTCGCAGAAGGATAAACAATTTCAGAAATGAGAAAAGTAATCAGGACTTCGAAGTTACTCACTCAACATTGGATTAGCTGCTATACATTGGCTAATTATTTGTTACTTTGACATTGTGTAGATATGTAAATTATGTGTATTTGTTTTTGCTAATTTTTACAAGAAACATCAGAGTTTGTGCTTGTTTAGTATCTTAGATAACAGCACACTTCACCCAAACCCAAATAAATAACATTTTAAAGGTAGCCAACATACATTGAGTAAGCACGCAACGCACTTTCCCAATACGCACTCGTGCACTCGTACTAGCGCACTCGCTCTCGGTATTACGGTACTTTCGGACGTCACTTTTGAGAGCGAGTGTTAAATATTCAGAGTGTTTGGAACATGACGTTAATATTACAATGTTTTCAGAGTCACAGTAGTGCCAACGTCAGCATACGGTTACGTTGTGGCAGAGGATAAGTATGAAGGACTGGTGAAAATGATAGGAGAGAACGAAGTCAACATGTCGATATCGATACTGATCATCAACACCCAGGAGAGACTCGACCATATGCAATACTTGGCCGGCCCGACGTGGAAATTTAGGTATGATGTTGGGTTGTGTAAATTCATCAAAGTTCATAATACGTCACAATATATTTTGCTATGTGTGTCACCACACTCGCATCAACTTGAGTACAAACTCCAGAATCTATATATGTGGCACCTGAGAGTGTTGGAGTATGTTTTGCTTAGTAAAGCAGTACATCTGCTATATAAACTGTAAGATGTAATTATGTCATTTATTTAGGCAACTACTTCTTGTTGGGCACACAATATACATTTGGAATTTTTTACCAAAAATACAGAATTAGTCAGGACTGAGTGCTTATGAAAAAATAAGTCGAAGAGGGAGTTTTCAATATAGTTCGTAAAGTCAATACAACGGGAGTAAAGGTGTCCTGAAAATCGATTTTAAAATTAAATTTTTCAATATAAAAATGAGTAGTACTACTTAATTTTTCATAACTGAAAATTTTTCTATAATTTGGCTTCTTAGTTAAACATTGTTAATGACTTTATATTAAAAACTATATTTTGATGCCAATTTCCAAAGTATACTCTGCTCCGTATAACTTCAGTAAATTTTGACAGCTACTTGTGGACAGTTACAACTAATATTATACAATGTCTGCCAAATTGCAAGACAAAACTCACGGTACATAATGTTGGAACGGATATCTCAGGTTCATTTTAGAACTATAAATGTCAACTGACAAAGCATCAAACATCTACCAACACTTGAAATGTAGTGTTTTCACTACTGACAAATTTTACTGAAGTTATTCGAAACAGAATGTACCACTATTCTCACTGCACGCGGACATATCATATTAAGGACAATGGTCATTTACATTTTTGTAAACTTAAACTAGGTTAATTCTACTACAGGTTAGAAAGACAGTGTGTTTTCTTACATGATAGTTTGGCACAGGGAAAAGTTTTGCCCTAGATTCGCTGCTATCGCTAATATTTCTAATAAAATGCCAGACAGTAGTAACATTAATATTAACTAGGTTTGACAAAGAGCAACGTAATTAAATTTAACTTTGTAATGGAAATACAAACAAATTTTGACTTTCAAGTTATCTAATTTATGTAAATTTATAATCACGAAAGCTTTGTCAGTTTGCAGCCTTTATCGATAGGCTACCAGAGTAATAAGCGGCAGAAATTGTCTCTTTTGCAAACTAATAACATTGAGCTTTCTAACCTGTAGTACAATTAACCTTAGTTCAGCTCACAAAATCATCATACTTTGTCCTGACTGAACCTTTGTAGGAATGTTATGAAGATAACTACAGCAAAGTTGTTTACTATACATCTACCGTAGCGCTTTCAGACTTGTTTAATGAATAATGAGGTGCATGTCACTAAACGTACATTGTAGCAACGCGCATCTCCAGCATTTTTATATGTACGTGCTGAAGTGTGGTAGGTTTTCCTTACTATGAGATTGCAGATATCTTTATACATACAGAGTGTTGCAAAATTGCATGTGAATATTTTGGGGGAAGAATCCTCACAACTAGAGGAGAAAAAATTTTGTTTGAACATAGGTCCAAAAATGCACCGTTTCGGCGTTTCTGTACAACACATGTCACATGACATACAGTGCATGGCATACTGTGGAATGTTACCTCGGACAGTGCCTACCACCCAATTAAATACAACTCCTCTGCAGTGATGTTAGATCGTCAGTTCTCTGTTATGGAACGGAGCATTCTAAATTATGGTGCATTGGCTCGAAACATGGTACATTTATAACTAACGTAAAAAATTGCCATTTTGTTTGTACATTAGATTACACAACAGATTATTTTATTTTACACTACTGGTATTAAATACGTACAAATGGAAATATATCATGCTTTGAAAATCACAAAATGTTGAACATTTGGCATTGAAATATTGGCGCAGTTATCACTCGCTACCAGAATTGAAAGAAAATGTGTCGGTCACTGTTAGCTTTGAATATATATACTGGGTAGAAGTCGCGAAAGGATAGGAGAAACTCTACGCGTTTGAGGAGAAGCTTGGATAATCCACCGCTGCAGTGCGCTGCTGTAATGCCTTGTATCGTCTTAGTTAGTAAATCGCACGCTAGAGCGCTGCACAGTCACCCACCGTCATTCATGACGTTCGCACCCCATGCAGCAGTGAACAAACCGGTTTTTACCTTCCCCTTTTCAGCGACATCTGCAGTGTGAAACATCGCCAATGCACGAAAATACACAGACGGACGCGAGGTTTGACCATCGAGATAAATAGACTACTTGGCCCGATGGTGTACGGTCTGACGTCAGAGTGACCATATGTTTTTGACATGTTGGCGGATTTTAGTTTACACTAAGTATTGTTAGGTGAAATAAATGTTATTAATTTTATCATCTCTTATAAATAAAGTATAAGAAAATACACAAACCACAACTAACAAATACACAACTAGCTATAGACACCTAGTTTTGCGAATAAATATTTTGCCCCAGATTGTTTCAGTGACTTACGTGCATACTTGCAGTTCTGCTGCATGGTTATTCGTAGTGTTATTTGTGGAGAGACTTAACTTATTTGACTTCCAATCACCGGCCATGAAGTAGAACTGCAGATGTGCATGCAAGTATTGAAGATAAATACGGCATAATTCACTACGCAAAAAACAGATGTCCCTGCTTATAGTTTGGCCAAAAAAAAAAATTAAACTTTTATGTACATAAACACTCATATAACATTTACATATAAACCAATTAACACATACATGAAACCATCTGGTATTTTCTTGAGCATGTGGTTATCACATATTACATATCATGGATAGAGAGGATGGAAAATTGCGAAAACTATTTGAGCCATTATAGTCTACAGGACACTGTACATTCTTGTACATTCTTTGTATAATTGGCTGATGTGTTTAGAGGCACCACAACTTGTTTGCAGATGAATTACAAACGTTCTTCGTTGTAGCCATAAAATTCTCATTGACTGAGTTAAATGGGCAAACATTTTCGAAGACAAACCAGAGCCAACAACAAAATAAAAACACACTTTATGTACACACTGCATTTGAGTCTAGCAAACAGTTAACTATTCCCGTGATATACCATGTTCTCTAATCATGGACAGACATACTGATATATCCCGGGAATACTTGACTGTCTGCTACACTTCAATGTAGCATGTTCATATCCGACGTTATTATTTCTCCTTTGGTGTGTCTACACTTGACTGGGCCAATGTCAACTCTTGTACGTCTCTGCTGAACGTTTGTGATTCGTGTGTAAACAAATAAACAGACTGTTGTCCAATCACACTTAGTGCAGGACGTCACACTGGTTTGTAGAATACGCTGGCTCCAAACATTGTGATTTTTCAGTGTCTCTAAGCATGGAATTGGCATTGCTGCAACATATTGCACTGATACACAATGAGAGAGTTGCCATTCTGATAAATATTAAGTACTCAATAGGTAAAGCCCACGATTTTTGGTGAAAATAATTCTGCAACAGTTTGTTTCAATGCTTTACGAGCGCATCTGCAGCTCTGCTTCATGGTTATTGGCAGAATGTATTATTGCACAGACGTGGTTCATTTGACTTGTGCCAACAGGAACAAGGTTACTGCGACACCACACGTCTGTGATTAGCGGGTAGAACCCTAGACGCTGAGTGTTATAAACAGCCAATCACTGAACATGAAGCAGGGCTGCAGACGTGCACAAGGTATTAAAACAAATTGTTGGAAAATTATTTTCACCAAAAATCGTGGTCTCTATCAATAGGTTATTCGTGATTTGTTAAAGAAAAGTAGATCATAGCAACTGTAAATGCTCACGAATGTATAGGTAATATTACTAATGACCAATAATTAGAGCGGGAAAACTTGACTGTTTGCTGGGTTTCTACGCACGTTCATCTTACCAGAACATTACTGGCTTTCGCTTGTTCTTGAATCTGTTATCCTATTTGACTGAGCCAATACAAATTTCGTTATTGTAATATTTGATGCCTATTATTGGTTTGCAGACAACTACGTTGTGTCAGAATTACATCATCTAATCATATGTGTTGCAATTAACTACTGCCTTTTCAAGGGTATGTTGGCACAAAACATTTACGCGATATACCATCATCTTTACCAATAATTTGTTAGGAATGTACAAATATGTTACTTATTTCTAAAGTCACAGAAAAATAATAATAACAATGTGGATGGTACCTACGGTCTTATGTAATCTCATTTTAA